>JAJJHY010004047.1:537338-550226 GCA_021224005.1 Drosophila setifemur
CCTTTTCACGCAGGCCATGCCTGCTGATGTTGCTCGAAGTTTTCATTGTTTTTAGCTTTCCCCAGGGATGTTTATATAGAAACAAGCGAATTTCGATATGATATGTCGGACATTGGAGAGTCCATCGAAAATATAATATATAGTGTACATATTCTGGTTCATAAATTCGAAATATATTTATATAATCACTAATATTGCATATTAATAATAGTAGTACAATTAAACTTCATAAATATATCGGAAAATCCAAATTTAGGATAATAGGATAGGATAAAGTCGATAGTTTAGAATAATGTATATATAGGAATTTTATTCTAGCAACATCACATCGAAAATAGTTGACTAAGAAAATATATATACAATTTGATTAAAATAAAACTAATAAAAAATGTATTTGCATCTTTCTGTATATGTATATATTGATATTCCTTCCATCCCTAGTGACCGCTCCCGTCGAAAGGAGAAAACAATAGAGGAAACTACTCCAAGTGGAGGTGCCAAGAAGGGACAAAGGGCACTGGGAAAGGGCTGGAAAAGATATGGGAACCAAAGGAACGGACAATGATGGGGGTCACATCATCATTAGCATATTGACATGTGGCCAAATTTGGTCACGTTCCATTTCATTTCCATTCACTCTGACATTGCCAACGGAGTTCGAATCAATTTCCCATCTCCCTTTCGCCGCCATCTGTCCCTTTCCCCCCTCTCACTCACCGTTCGGGTGTGTGTGTGTGCGTGTGAGTATCTGTGTGTGGGCCATACTGATAACTCAAGCCCCACACACACACACACACACTTGTTCAAAATGAAAATGAAAACGAATTGCAACCGCATTGAGTAAGAGAGCATCGCAGATTGCAGTTACTGCTTGCGAAACTAATTGCTCCTAGGTTATACACTACAAAAAATAGTTAGGAACTTTTTGAATCAGTTAATTTGGGGGGTTTATACAAATTTATATTTTTTTATTTAACATCTAAACACATAAAGTGTCTTGCAGTATTCTGAAAATATCATAAAAAATTATTTCAAATTCCGACATTACTTATGTACCACAGAATTTTTAGTTTCTTAAATATCCAATTTATTCAGAAATTGTATTACCATTATTTATATATTCTAATGATCTTAGAAACTCCATTTTTTCTCAAAATACTTTCTAGGAGTTTTTTTTTCCAACCATCCCAGAAGAAGCAATGCAATTGCGAGAAAATCAACAACATCAGAAACAGGAAGCATCAGCACTCGATGGATTCCAAGAAATACAGGGTCCGGAACAGGGACAGGGACGTAGGGGAAAGGGGGACTTAGGGGGCTTAGGGACAAGTAGTATTTGGTTTAGGATCCAAGAAGTCATTGCCAGTGCCTTTGACAGGCCTTTGTTTGCCACTATTTTCCTATCGATGGAAGGATTTTCCCTTATTTTTTTTTTACATTGATTGTCTCGAGCAGCAACTTTTCTTGCGCTCCATTATAAATGTTGGCAAAAAGGGGAGTTCCAGGGATAAGGGGGGAGGGAGGGAGGGGGAGGGGCACTCCATAGGGGGTAACAGCTTTTGGCACGAAATAATATTTGCATAATAGCAAACAGAACTGCAGAAGACTCGTTCTTCTATTATTTTTTTTTTTTGCATTCTTTCTGGTACTTAGCCAAAATATGACAAATGACATTAAGGAGGCTTAGCGCCTGCGTTTTTCCCGCTTTATCAACCAGCCACGCCCCCAGCCGACGCCCATCAACATCCTCATCATCGTCGTCATAGCCATCGGGTGGGGAATTTGACTTTCAAAACGAAGCCTCCCCTTGTCACCATTTCCTTTTCCTTTTTCTGAGCAACGCACCCTGCTCCCTGCACCCTGCACCCTGGTGCATCCGGCGACCTCGTCCTTTGACATCGAAAAACGCAAGTAGAGATGGGACAAGTGATGTCGGCATTTTAATCGATACGGTTTCCATCTAAATTTAATTTGTTATTGGATACACACCTCCGTTTTTTTTTTTATTATAATTAAAAATAAAACTAGTATAAAAATAACGTGATTCTCGGAACGACATTTTCCCCTGAACGAATACATTCCCCATCCTTTGCTGAAGTAATCTCCGCCTGTCGCCCACTGGCCCTCGACCTGGTGCCAGGCCCCCATCCCCCATCCACCATCCACGACCATTCCCCATCCACCAAAAGGCGACTGCAATTATTTTTTGCACCAGGGAACGTGGCAGCGCTCTTTGATCCTCTTTGGCCATATATTTGCTAACGACAATGACAACGATGTCTAGCTAAGATTCAGGTGTCTATATATATAGGGAGATATATATATGTGTGTGTGTGTGAGGGTGTGCAGGTATTTTCCCCCAGCCCCCCTATCCCCGTCCGCCCCATCCTCTGGCGAGGATTTTGTATGTTGGCATTTGTTTTATGACCACGCCCGCCACTTTGGCCAAGTGCAACTGCAGCCAACTTTTTCCACGTCACTTGAAACTTCTCAATGGCACTCCGGCAATGGCTGTCTCCAGCGAGAGCCCCCGCTCCAGCTCCAGCTCCAGATTCGGATTCAGATTCAGATCCAGCTCTAGATCCCCTTTATTGCCCCCTCCCCCCTCCGATTTCCATTCACCTCCCTTTCAATCGGCAGCAGGAGTCATCCCTAATCTGGCACGCAAAAAAAATATATGGATTAATAAATAGTAATTTCTTTCCTTAAACAAATTTCAATTAATAATGCCTAATAAATATTAATTATACAAGATATACAAGTTTCATCTCGAATATTAATTTTAAATTTTGTGTTATAAAAGCTTTAAAAGCATCTCAAAACTACAATAATTACTTCATGATTTTAAAAATTATTTTTTTATCTTTGTAGTTGATTGAATGTTTATATACTTTATTTTTTTCCGTGCACGTCTGCATATTTTTAGTGCTAAGCACGTCGATGGCTGCCAAATTAGAGTACAGAATGGTGGCATTAAAGAGAGGAAACTAGGAGGAGTCAGGAGTCGGAGCTGGATGTGGATGGAAGATGAATCGAGGGGCAGGAGGGGCGGTTCTGTAGCGCGAAATTCCACTTATTCGATTGATATTGATTCAAAGTCGTTCGACACTCGAGAGCTGCGAATATTTGGCAAAAATAGAATTTGACAAGTGCAAAGCTTTTTTTTTATTACAATTAATTCAACTCGAGTGCTCGTTATTTGCTCATTATTCTGGTTTTGTCCGCTTTTTTAATTTTATTTAATTTTTCCCCTATTTCTCGCCCGTCCATTTAAAGTTTTTCTTTCCATTCAACGAATTTCCTGCCAACGAGCGATTTTCAATTCGCAATCCGTGAGCCACGAATCATACAGATACTATTGGCCATTTTGGCCATTTGTGGGATGCTCGTTATCAAAATGTCAGCCAGTTTTATTGCTGCTTTTTCCGTGTTTCGCTGTCATTGTCAACGCCCAACGTGAGTGCCATGAAAGATGGCGCTGCATCTTTGGCACGCCTGCTGCCCCAATCTCTCCGGGCAAAAAGAATCCGTGAAAGACCCCTTCGGCCAACCTGGACAGGTTGCCGTGCAATTTTCCAATTTCTAACTCGACTAACTTGACTTGAGGCAGTTGGGAGAAAAACGGACTCAAGAAATATGGCAGCAAAAATTCGCCCAACACGGAGACGGAAAAATGGAAAACTAAATGGGAAAAATGGGGGAAAAAAAAGGAAACCAAAAGGAGGAAAAGCAAAAAAAGAAAAAGAACATGCAGGCGGTAGGGAAAATAAAATCAAAAAGCACTCACATATTTTCCAATTTGGCGCGAGATGATGGCATCACTAGCTTCTATTTTGTTCTGTTTTGTGTATTGGAATCTTGGTGCTGCTGTCCCCGGGATTTGTGCTTCTGGTGACCACTACCAAACTGCAAGGGAAAGTGGAAAAGCGGAAAAGCGGAAAGTAGACAGTCTACTGATTGTATCTGACCATTTCGGTGATTGACTATTTTGCTTTTTTTCCGAAACCAAAAGCCGGAAAAAATACTTTTTAACTATAAATTAAAATGTAATATTATGTAATAAAGCCATATGCAATTTTGGAAGATTTTTTTTTATACCCTTGCAGGGGGTAGTTTAATTTTCAAGGAGATATCTTCAGGAGTCCGGAAGTAGGGGAAGAACAAATATAGAATTATTGTACATGACCAGAGGAGATGCAATGCCCTCGGAGTGGCCGGAGAGTCAACAAATCAATCAAGCTGTCCGGGAGCAAGTACTGCAGCTGGAACTGGCCACCTGGAAACATGGAAACCGGCTCAGATACATTCGCAGAACCCCCAGATACATTTCCCTTGAGCCAAAAGCGAGCGATATGGAAACTTATGGCCCCGAAAATACCAGATAATGGGCTGGGGAAGTGGCAGCAGCAATGGGAAGAAAAAAACTGAAAACAGGACTGGAATTTGAGAAACTAGAGCCGCCCCAGGGTGGACGCTCCTAGTTCCTCCTAGCTGCTAGCTCCCCAGCAGCTGTCATCGTCAGGATGCGGAGGGCGAGTGGCCAACTTCGACTGCCCAGGGAGCTGAATCATCAGCAAAGTCCAGAGAAAAGCCAGCCTGCGAGTGC
This sequence comes from Drosophila setifemur, assembly GCA_021224005.1. Classification (NCBI taxonomy): domain Eukaryota; kingdom Metazoa; phylum Arthropoda; class Insecta; order Diptera; family Drosophilidae; genus Drosophila; species Drosophila setifemur. The sequence goes on from JAJJHY010004047.1 coordinate 541,945, forward strand.
AATTAATCTCCGGAGGAGCAACAAATGAAACAGTGCACACACAAAAATAATAACCGCAACTTTGGGTTAGTTACCAAAGTGACTATTAATTAAATTTCTAAATTTAATGGATTTTTTAATTGAGACTGGAACGGAAAGAGAATTGGGAATTGAAGTAATGGAAGTAAATAATTAAAACCAACTTACTAAATAAATCATAAGATCAGATTTAATATGAAAAAATTAAAAGAAAAACTAACTAATAACTAACGAAACTAAGAGTAAGATTACTATTTGGTTTACATCAAAGTCAAGTGAGAGATGGCTAAAATCTAGAAAATAACACATTTTCGCCCAGTCCAAAGAGACTTCAGTCATCTATTTAGTATTCAGAGATAAAATTAGAAGTCTCTCTACTGTCACGCAATGCAATTATTCCCTGGAAAACAAGGGAACAAAGAGTTGAATCCGAGAGTTAAATTGGAGCTCACGAACCGACCAACAGCTGTGTAAAACTCCTCCTGGAATACCCACATATATATAGGAAAAATCCCCAAAAATTGAAGGAAAATCTTTTAGAAAAAAAAATGCAAAAAACAACAAATATCAAGAAAGGAAGACTAGCTTCGGGGCCCCAAGCTTCTGAATACCCTTGCAGCTTAATTGCCTTCTATATTTCGTATGGCAGCTATAGGAAATAGTAGTCCTATTGTCGGATTTTCGTTTTCTAAATTGGCTTTAATGTGTATTAAGTATATTGTCCAAGAATGTATTAATTATGTTTAAAAAAAAACAGAGTTATGGTCAATGACCCATTTTCTCCCATCATTCCTATGGCGGCTATAGGATATTAATGTTTGATTTAAATAAGATTTTCAGGATAGGTTAACATAGTTATTTAAAAGTGATTTTGTAAAAAATCAATCAATTATCTTGAAATATGTCCAATTTAAGACCTTTTTTCCCAATCGTTCCTATGGCAGCTATGTGATGTATTGTTCCGATTCCTGTCGTTTCGACTTATATACTACCTGCAACATATAGACGAGTTGGTTCAAAGTTTCAGCCTGATAGCTTTAAAACTGAGAGACTAGTTTACATAGCAACCGACAGACGGACAGACAGACGGACAGACGGACATGGCAATATCGACTCGGCTGGTGATGCTGATCAAGAATATATATACTTTATAGGGTCGAAGACGTCTCCTTCACTGCGTTACAAACTTCTGGTCAAAATTTTTATAACCTCTGCAAGGGTATAAAAACAATAGAAAAATACTAGATTTTGGTATTTTTATCGGGTCTTGTCCGATTGATTTTAGAATTAAAAACAAGAAAGAAAGGCTAGCTTCGGTACCCGAAGCTTAGAATACCCTTGCAGATCAGTTGCCTTTAAACTGTTAGATCGATTGTATGGCAGCTATAGGATATAGTGATCCGATCTTTGATTTTTAAATTTCTAAAAAAGCTTTAATGTCTATGAAAACTGTTTTTTTCAAGAATGAATTAATTGTCTTGAAAAACACCAGAGTTATGCTCAATGACCCATTTTCTCACATCGTTCCTATGGCAGCTATAGGATATAGTGGTCCGATTTGGATGAAACTTTCAGGATATGTTAACTTTGCTATTAAATAGAGTTTACCAAGAAATAAATAAAATATCTATAAGAATGGCGAATTTATGGCACTTTTTCCCAATCGTTCCTATGGCAGCTATATGATGTAGTGTTCCGATTCCGGCCGTTCCGACTTATATACTAACTGCAACAGATTGAAGGGTCGGTGCAAAGTTTCAGCCCGATTACTTTAAAACTGAGAGACTAGTTTACATAGCAACCGACAGACGGACAGACAGACGGACAGACGGACAGACAGACGGACAGACAGACGGACAGACAGACGGACATGGCTAGATCGACTCGGCTGGTGATGCTGATCAAGAATATATATACCTTATAGGGTCGGAAATGTCTCCTTCACTGCGTTACAAACTTCTGGTCAAAATTATAATACCCTCTGCAAGGGTATAAAAAGGTTAAAAAAGCCACACATTTTTTTTTCTGTGCTCTGTATTTGCTCTGCATTTGCATGGAAATAAAAGCCACAACCAGCATGGAATGCTTTATCCGACTATTCCCAACTCGCTCTGACAATCGCCAAACTCAAGCCTACTGAGATGAAAATAAATAAATTTTAAGGAATTAAAATTTTACAGATCAAGAAGGCCTTGACTTGATTTCTGACATCTGAAAAGGGATATACCTGCTTCCGACACTCGAAACCTCATACCAACGACAACTTTTGTATGGTTCGCATCATAATTGTAAATACTCCTTTTGGCCACAATTTGTACAAAAAAAAACAAAAAATTGTAAAATAAATAAAAATCCGAGATTTGTAAAATTGCCAAAAATGTCGAGAACTACGTGACAAAGTAGTTGCAAAATCGGCGAAAGCGACTCGGTACGAAATTATACATGCTAAATTAATACAGTGAATTTCAAAATTCAGGGCTTCAATTATATTGGCGTGGATGGGACCCATCATCAGTAGGCTTCGGAGGACGGAAATTTAAACGGAACTTTGAATTTGGTACGTATTATAACCATATAATATGAACAATAGGTTTTAACCTCCTTATAGTTACAGCGCACACGCATTCTTTACCAACGATGCAGGGCACAACAACCACATATTACATTAGTGAGACTACGGAAAATAGGACACAATCGTTTGATGCTTTGCCATGGTTTATTATTGTTTGCACCCCTTAAAAACGAAATATCAACCATCACCTTAAACCAACCAAATTGTGTTTTATTTCATATATGTATTGTAGTTTTTATCAATGGTAAAAATTAATTTTAAAACTGTAAGCAGGCTAAAATTATGCCCCAAAGCCACCAATGGACAAATATATTGATTTGAAGCTTAGAATAACCTTGCAGACCAGTTGCCTTCAAGCCGTTCGATCGTTTGTATGGCAGCTATAGGATATAGTGATCCGATCTTGTTTTGAAATTTCTAACACGGCTTTAATGTCTATAAAAACTGTATTTCTCAAGAATGAATTAATTGTCTTGAAAAACACCATCGTTCCTATGGCAGCTATAGGATATAGTAATCCGATTTTGATGAAACTTTTAGGATATGTCAAAGTAGTCATTAATATGGGTTTCTGAAGAAAAAGATAAAATATCTTTAAAAATGGCGAATTTATGACACTTTTTCCCAATCGTTCCTATGACAGCTATGTGATGCAGTGTTCCGATTCCGGCCGTTTCAACTTATATACTATCTGCAACAGATTGAAGGGTTGGTAAAAAGTTTCAGCCCGATAGTTTTAAAACTGAGAGACTAGTTTACATAGCAACCGACAGACGGGCGGACATACGGACAGACGGACATGGCTAGATCGACTCGGCTGGTGATGCTGATCAAGAATATATATACTTTATAGAGTCGGAAATGTCTCCTTCACTGCGTTACAAACTTCTGGACAAAATTATTATACCCTCTGCAAGGGTATAACAAGAAAGGAGGGCTAGCTTCGGTACCCGAAGCTTAGAATACCCTTGCAGACCAGTTGCTTTAAAACTGTTCGATCGCTTGTATGGCAGCTTTAGGATATAGTGATCCGATCTTTGGTTTTTAATTTTCTAAAACGGCATTAATGTCTATGAAAACTGCATTTCTCAAGAATGAATTAATTGTATTGAAAAACACAAGAGTTATGCTCAATGACCCATTTTCTCCTATCGTTCCTATGGCAGCTATAGGAAATAGTAGTCCTATTGTCGGATTTTCGTTTTCTAAATTGGCTTTAATGTGTATTAAGTATATTGTCCAAGAATGTATTAATTATGTTTAAAAAAAAACAGAGTTATGGTCAATGACCCATTTTCTCCCATCATTCCTATGGCGGCTATAGGATATTAATGTTTGATTTAAATAAGATTTTCAGGATAGGTTAACATAGTTATTTAAAAGTGATTTTGTAAAAAATCAATCAATTATCTTGAAATATGTCCAATTTAAGACCTTTTTTCCCAATCGTTCCTATGGCAGCTATGTGATGTATTGTTCCGATTCCTGTCGTTTCGACTTATATACTACCTGCAACATATAGACGAGTTGGTTCAAAGTTTCAGCCTGATAGCTTTAAAACTGAGAGACTAGTTTACATAGCAACCGACAGACGGACAGACAGACGGACAGACGGACATGGCAATATCGACTCGGCTGGTGATGCTGATCAAGAATATATATACTTTATAGGGTCGAAGACGTCTCCTTCACTGCGTTACAAACTTCTGGTCAAAATTTTTATAACCTCTGCAAGGGTATAAAAACAATAGAAAAATACTAGATTTTGGTATTTTTATCGGGTCTTGTCCGATTGATTTTAGAATTAAAAAAAAGGTTAAAAAAGCCACACATTTTTTTTTCTGTGCTCTGTATTTGCTCTGCATTTGCATGGAAATCAAAGCCACAACCAGCATGGAATGCTTTATCCGACTATTCCCAACTCGCTCTGACAATCGCCAATCTCAAGCCTACTGAGATAAAAATAAATTTATTTTAAGGAATTAAAATTTTACAGATCAAGAAGGCCTTGACTTGATTTCTGACATCTGAAAAGGGATATACCTGCTTCCGACACTCGAAACCTCATACCAACGACAACTTTTGTATGGTTCGCATCATAATTGTAAATACTCCTTTTGGCCACAATTTGTACAAAAAAAAACAAAAAATTGTAAAATAAATAAAAATCCGAGATTTGTAAAATTGCCAAAAATGTCGAGAACTACGTGACAAAGTAGTTGCAAAATCGGCGAAAGCGACTCGGTACGAAATTATACATGCTAAATTAATACAGTGAATTTCAAAATTCAGGGCTTCAATTATATTGGCGTGGATGGGACCCATCATCAGTAGGCTTCGGAGGACGGAAATTTAAACGGAACTTTGAATTTGGTACGTATTATAACCATATAATATAAACAATAGGTTTTAACCTCCTTATAGTTTCAGCGCACACGCATTCTTTACCAACGATGCAGGGCACAACAACCACATATTACATTAGTGAGACTACGGAAAATAGGACACAATCGTTTGATGCAGGACACAACAACTACATATTACATTAGTGAGACTACGGAAAACAGGACACAATCGTTTGATGCTTTGCCACGGTTTATTATTGTTTGCACCCCTTAAATACGAAATATCAACCATCACCTTAAACCAACCAAATTGTGTTTTATTTCATATATGTATTGTAGTTTTTATCAATGGTAAAAATTAATTTTAAAACTGTGAGCAGGCTAAAATTATGCCCCAAAGCCACCAAAGTACAAATATATTGATTAGAGCTTTGTTTAAATTTAATGCCAACTGTCGATAACTCAAAAAAAAAACAAGAAAGGAAGGCTAGCTTCGATACCCGAAGCTTAGAATAACCTTGCAGATCAGTTGCTTTAAAACTGTTCGATCGTTTGTATGGCAGCTATAGGATATAGTGATCCGATCTTTGGTTTTTAATTTTCTAAAACGGCATTAATGTCTATGAAAACTGCATTTCTCAAGAATGAATTAATTGTATTGAAAAACACAAGAGTTATGCTCAATGACCCATTTTCTCCTATCGTTCCTATGGCAGCTATAGGATATAGTAGTCCGATTTTGATGAAACTTTTAGCATATGTTAAAATTGCTATTAAATAGAGTTTTCCAAGAAATAAATAAATTATCTTTAAAAATGGCGAATTTATGACACCTTTTCCCAATCGTTCCTATGGCAGCTATGTGATGTAGTGTTTCGGTTCCGGCCGTTCCGACTTATATACTACCTGCAACAGATTGAAGGGTCGGTGCAAAGTTTCAGCCCGATATCTTTAAAACTGAGAGACTAGTTTACATAGCAACAGACAGACGGACAGGCAGACGGACAGACGGACAAGGTTAGATCGACTCGTCTGAAGATGATGATCAAGAATATATATAGTTTATGGGGTCGGAGATGTCTCCTTCTGGTCAAAATTATAATACCCTCTACAAGGGCATAAAAAGAGCAATCAAATTGCCATGTCACAAGTCCTGTCACATGGACATATGTCCATCATGTAAATTCATCATCCATATGCATGAACAGTTTTCATCCCAACCCCTTCGCCTCCACCACTAAATCCCCTATATGCACACATATATATCCTTCGATTCAAGGCCGCCGGCATTACGGTAATTGCAAGGATTTGTCACACGACAACATAACAACAATATCGACAACAACATTGAACAACTCGAAACATGGAATCAAAAAAAAAAGTTGAATGAGTTGATAGATGGAGGCGCAGGCAGAGGCCGAGGCGGGCCCTGAAGGACGAGAGGTGGACGAAGGTCCGACCCTCCCCCATCAAATGCAAATATTTGTTTAATCAATTCAATATGTGTGGATGCATCGACAACAAGTAAAGTATAGCCGAAGCTTTGAATACCCTCGCAGATAATATTGCAGCTATAGGAGAGAGGTTCGATATGAATCGGATTTTATCTTCAATAAAAAATGTATATTGCATGAAGGACAACTGAGTTATGGCCAGAGACGCATTTCTCTGCAGGATCGTTCATTAGCGAAAATGTATGTTAAAAACTAAAAGACAGACTCCTTAACTGCATGGCAAACTTTTGGACAAAATTATAGTATCTATTGTAAGAGTATAAAATCCCAAAAACAGTGCAGAACAAAATGAAACTTTATTTTTCCACGAGTTTGAGCTTTATTAACAATATTATTAATAAATAAAAATCGTAACAAAAATACAACATTTATATGCAAGAAATATTCAAATATATATTTTTTGTTGGTTAAAACTAACAAATGGAAATTCAAACTAACATTATAAAATAAAAATGTATATAGATATAAATTCTGTTAAAAAAAATCCGAACATTACATTTATGGAACTCACCGTATCAACTTTTCCATCGAACTGCATAACGAAAGGCTTCTACATAAATATATTGAAATACGTGTGTAGACATACTATATATATATGTGTATATACTATATATAGCTTGTTCAGTTTATATGCATATCAATGCGGCCTGCGGCCAATTTGCATGGGCGTCGGGTTCTTCGGCGGCGGCGGCGAGGGGTAACGATCTGCCTTTGGTTTTCTATTTTTTTTATATTTTCTGAGGGGGGCTTGGATTTCATTTTCCATCGTTTTTGTGCTGAAGAGAAATTTTGCGGTGCAATTGTGAAATACCAGCAAATTGGATTTGCCATAGCCGAAAAAAAGGAATACAAATTCCAAGGAAAACGAAAACTATGAGGCATTTGAATGTGTGTGCTTTCGATGCCACAAATACATATATCGAAAATATATGCTATATGCTGAATATATATATTTAATTTTAATTTCATTTGCATTTCCAATTCCATCCAAAAATGAACTGAGACCCAGGACTTGCGGTGACTTTTACTGCGCTGGAAAGGTAAATTATATCTCCAGTTTGAATAAGTAAAAATATCGAAGGATCCTCTATGAAGCAAAAAATTTTAAATGAAGTTATTTATTCAAAAATTAAATGTCTGCAAAGTATCGGGCTTTCATTGCTTTCCCAAATTCATCTAAAATGCGGTGACTTTAGCTGTACAAAACAGGTAAATTATTCCCCCAGTTCGAATGAGTAAAAACAAAAAAAGCTCTCTGAAGCAGTACATTTAAAATTAACTTTATTTATTCAAAAACTAGGGAAATGTATTAAATATATATGTATTTATTGCACATATTCATATGTAAATAATAAGCTTAAAGCATAGTTGCTAAAGCTGATTCTTTCTGTTTTCATCGTATTTTCTTAAATAAATAAATGTTTCTTTTAATAATAACTATTTAATATATATGGATATGTATTAAATTTATTTAACCCTAAGGATTGTTAAATTGTTCTTGATTTATTCATTCTACATTCTGTTCTACAATATTCCACAATTTCTGCTATTTCATTTTTTTTCCTTGGTAATTAAGAAACTTTTTTCTTCTCCCCCCCTTGATTTTTCCACCAATTAGCTTGATAATTTGTGAAAGTTGTTTATGAAAATAAAGTCATTCCGCACCGACTTATGTCATTGAAGAGCCAGCCATTGCATCATTCCAGCGTATTGGCCATACTAACAACCAATTCCCCCAGCAACCTCGTATCCTGTCCCACCACTTTTTTTTGTGTTGTGTTGTTTTTGGTTAGCTAACAAAGCATCTTGCATCTAGTTCCAAACACGGATACA
>JAJJHY010004047.1:550241-565772 GCA_021224005.1 Drosophila setifemur
TATGGCAGTTGCTTTATGGCAATCACCAGGACAACCCGGATGCGAGAATGCCAGGATACTGGGATACTAGGATGCCCGGATAGCTGACTGCCTGGATGGCTGGATGGCACAAACACCCCGCCACCTAGCTGATCCTGTCGGGCTTAAATTATGCGACAACAGCATCAGTAGCTCCATACACTGGGAATAACTGGAATACAATCTTAGGAAACTTGAATTGTGTTTTTTTGAACACACAAACTATTTTAGTTTCAGAATCTATACTGTTCCAACTTTAATATCCATATATTTTTGTTGTGGTTTCCGTTACTTATATAATATGTGAAGATAATGCTACCCTTTTTTCTTTCAGTGTCCCAGCAGCATCGGGCAACAACAATTGCGATTGCAGCCAGCGATAAAGGGGAGCAGCATTGAAGCGGATTGTAGGTGTCAATGCCCAACGGGCAGAGGGGTGACAGCTCTGGCGGGGAAGGGGAAGGCGGGGATGCAGGGGGAAGTGGGCGGGGAGCAACTGGTTGCCAAGATGACTGCACTCATTCCACTGAGAGAAATCCCGCTGGCCGTGGACTTTCATTCTATTTTTTTTTTTGTTTTTCCAACTCGTTTGTTCTCGTTTTTGCTGGAAATGGAAATGGAGATAGAGATGTTGATGTAGGCCACGTCCATACAATAAACCCCGCTGCTATAACCCAATCCCCCCCCTCTCCCCTCCGATCTGCCCTTTCCCCCTCCTGGAGCCTGGATTTCTCTAACCCAGCGGCGGGGCTTATGTTTTTCCCATTTTTATTGTTGTTGTGGCCGACTCCCTGTTGCTGGTGTTTCAGTTTCTATTTCAGTTTCTCTGTTGTTCAACAAAATGTCAGCCTCGGCGAATTTCGCAATTTGAAAGCCACACAAATCACAAAACCAACAAGAGTAAAAATACAAAGCAAAACAACAAGGGAATTAAGCTAGCCGATGGATTTCATACACTTCCAAGATTGAGGTATTTGCAAATTTTAAGGAGTATGTAATCCATTCAGGATTTTTTTTTGGCTGTACAACTTTTATATTAATCCTCTTTTTTAGGTACTAATAAATATTTAACTAGTTGGCATATACTAAAAATAATTTTAGATTATTTAATTATTTATTAATCAATTATTTTTGTACATAAATATATTGAATAACTTTGTCAATTATGAAACGAAAATTGAAAAGTTTTGGAAACGTTAATTCAATGCAATTATATTGAATTAATATTTTCACTTTACCGCCCGAGATGCTGGCAAAAAATTAAAAATAACTCAGTTAAAATTTCCTATTTCCAACAATGGCAAAACTTTATTAAAATTGTCTTTAAAAAAAAGTTTAAATTTGTTTTTACCAAATCCGCACATTTAATTATTCGGGAAAACATGTTTCCCAATCTTGGATATAAATTTACTTACTCTTATTTTTGTATTTATTTAATAAAGGTATGTTCACTCTCAAATTTCATATTTATAGAGTATCTTTCAGAGGGCTTTACTCCCGAAACTTCAATTAAAATAGATGTCCTTTGTAACAAGCTGGTCGCTCGTAAAGCCAATTTAGCGATACCCCAAATTCGAAGGGTATAAAAGAAAAACAAGCTTCCATGCAAATGTTTCAATTTTTTTCCCATCGCCTGGCACCCAAAAAATACAAAAAAAATAAAAAATAAAAAGCCGAATCTTATGATACCCTTAAAAAAAATGTTTAAATTTAAATATAGTTCTTTCATATGTATGTACATTAACGTATAGAAGCTTATACAAAATCAAGTCCAGATTATTTGATTTTCAAATAACATATGCTTAACTTATATTTTATCGTTAAACAAGAAAGGAAGGCTAGCTTCGGTACCCGAAGCTTAGAATACCCTTGCAGGCTAGTTGCTTTTAAACCGTTCAATCGTTTGTATGGCAGCTTTAGGATATAGTAATCCGATTTTTAAATTTCTAAAAAGGCTTTACTGTCTATGAAAACTGTTTTTATCAAGAATGAATTAATTGTCTTGAAAAACACCAGAGTTATGCTTAATGACCCATTTTTTCCCATAGTTCATATGGCAGCTATAGGATATAGTAGTCCGATTTTAATGAAACTTTCAGGATATGTTAAAATTGCTATTAAATAGAGTTTTCCAAGAAATAAATAAATTATCTTAAAAAATGGCGAAATTCTGGCACTTTTTCCCAATCGTTCCTATGACAGCTATGTGATGTAGTGTTCCGATTCCGGCCGTTCCGACTTATATACTAACTGCAACAGATTGAAGTGTCGGTGCCAAGTTTCAGCCTGATAGCTTTAAAACTGAGGGACTAGTTTACATAGCAACCGACAGACGGACAGACGGACAGACAGACGGACAGACAGACGGACATGGCTAGATCGACTCGGCTGGTGATGCTGATCAAGAATATATATACTTTATAGGGTCGGAAATGTCTCCTTCACTGCGTTGCAAACTTCTGGTCAAAATTATAATACCCTCTGCAAGGGTATAAAAAGGAAAGTATATTTCTTCAGAATTTGTAGAAGCTTAAATCTAAAAATCACATTTGTCAATAATTTAATTAAAATATTATTTAAATAGGGTTATTTTTACCCATTTATCGTTTTAATGTAAATTACAAAATTTACTCAAAATTTTGTTAGAAAGCTGAAAGTAACATGAGAGTCTACTTTTTTAGCTCTCCATTTCCTTCCACAAAATATCAAATTAACAATTAATAATCTATAAGATCGGAAAGTTCCGATGCGGAATTCGGAAAAAGCGAAAATCAATTAAAATAGTTGAAATAATAATAAATAAAGAGAAGTTTGTCAACATCAAGGAAAATGGCAGAAACTATAAACAACAGGAACAGCAAAGGGAACAACAACAGCAATAAAAAATAAAGGAAATATACAAAAACAATTTTAATTAATCAAATGCAACAATAACAACAACATGAAAGGTCCTTGTAGATCGTAAGTTTAGCTATTAGCTATTATGTATTATTTTGTATATTTTTTAAATCAGGTAATATATGATTTATTCTTTAAGAATGAATTAGCTTAAAAACACCATAGTTATGACATCAGCTATAGAATTCAGTATTACGATTTTTATGAGACCCTCAGGATCGGTCAACATATATGACTATTTTATCATTATTAACTTAATTAATATATAATCAAGAATATAGTATATATATTTTATAGGGACCTTTTTTGCATTACAAACTGCTGGACATATTTATACTACCCTCTGAAAGGGTGTGAAATGCAAAAAAGTAGCAGAGTGCAGGAATATGCAGAGCGAAGTTTTGGGCTAAAGCTGAAGCTGAAGCTGAAACTGAAGTTGGAAACACTGACTGCGAGAGATTGAGTGCATTTGTGGGCTCGTCCTGGTTACTCGCGCCAAGCAAAAGGTCCTGGGAATTAAGGACGGGGCCGTGCTCATGAAAGTCCATCTGTGAGCCGAAACTCAAACTCCGCCCCGAGCCTCGAGTGCCTAAAAGGCGTGAAATGTTTTTTGCCTTCTCCGGGGCTCCTCCAGTCGCTTACTTATTTCAGTTTATTTCCAGATACACAGCCTCTTAATGGAGTGCAACTATTATTAAAGACCGAGGGCTCTTCGTCCTCGTTCGCTCGCTTCATTTTCCTTCCTCTCGCCACTCATCTAGACCAATTAAATATTGCATTTATCTTAATAACCTTTTTGTGTAATAAACTCCTTGTTGTTGAGTTCGCTCTCGGCTTGCCTTTCCTTCTCTTCTCCGGTCTTTGCCGGCTTTTCTTTCTTGGCAAACCCCTTGGTTTTCCTCGACACTATTTGTGGATTAAGTTTCCCTGTTCCCGATTCCCGGTTCCCTGTTCCCTGTTTTGTTGTGTGTTGTCTGTCGCTCATTAGCGCAAAGCTCCCTCCCACTTTTCCACCTAGAATTTTCAAGGCCCCCCACCTAATCGTCGTGAGTTCGTTGCCAGCTCAGCTTTCTCCCCCACATTTTCCCCCGGTTTTTTTTTTTTTTGCTCTAAGAGCCGCACTTTGCAATTTGATTAATTCATGCTTCCTGGGTCGGGGCATTAAGCTCAATCTCCTGCAGTGGCAATTAAAGTGGGGAGGCTCCACTTTCCACCCCCACCCCCTCTTAAATACCTCTTGAAAACCACCTTAAATACCTTTGGACTAGCCCCCCAAAGTACGAGTATATCCTAGTTTCATGTAATCGATAGCTAAAAGCATCGCCTACTCGAGCTGTCATCAAAAGCTGCTCAATTTTTGATTTCGCTTCGATTTTGATTTTGCTTATTGTGCGTTGCCCCTCCCCTTCAGCACATATCTCCCCATATAGTATATCCCCCATATCTATACCTATTTGCCCCCTTTTCAGATTTGATTGCACCCTCCATGAGCAACAACATTTCCCCTTAGCGCGTTTATCAATTTCCGTCATCGACAGCAACGATTCAAAATCCACGACGAGCAGGAGGAGGAGGAGGAGCAGAAGGATGGCCCCATCAACGTCATGAAACTTGAAGACCCCACTTCAGTTTCAGGATTTGAGGGTGGCTCGGGCGCCATCCATATTTCCCTCGTACTTTGTTTGTCCCTCGCCCAGCCTGGCTTCCGTCTTTCCTCGTTTTTTTCCCCTCACTTTTTTTTTTATGCGGCTCGGCTTGTTTCAATATCTCAGGACAGAAGTTCCCTTTACCATTTCCCATTGGCATTTCCGAACCACCAAAACCAAACCAAACCTAACCGAACCCAATCCTAGGCAACCCATTGCGGAGGCCACTATTAGCCCGAGCTTTAGCAAAGATCGATCCTGGGGGAGCTCTTAAAATGGTTTGCATGTTTTCCTTGAACCTCCAACCTCAAGTCCCCCTTTGGCGAACCTCCCCTCCCCACTTTTCCATCCTTCCATCTATCTATCTATCTACCGTCCAAAAGATGGTTTCATCTCCATCCCCCAGGCCTTTTGTGTGTGCATGACGCTTTATGCTTTATCCACTTGAACTCTTTCAGTTTTTTATCTATTAAATCATGATTGGCTACAATTTACACAAGTGGGCGACGTCCTCAACTTCTTTCGTTGCTTCGTTGCTTGCCCCTCCGGCATCTTGGGGCAGCAACTCCGGCAGCTAAAGTTGCTTTTCCGGCCCCACCCATAGCCGACCTTTCAGCCATGTGTCAAATTGGATGGCAGCACTTGGCTGGAGATTCTGGGCTTTGGGCTGGAGCTGGGGATTGAGCTTGGGCTTGGGCTTGGCCGGGATTTGCCATCTCCCAGCCCAGGCCCAGGCCACGAGAAGAGCCCCCAACAAGGGTAATTCAATTGTGCAATTGATTCGAAGGACATAATTCGTAGGAATAAATTAAAAAAATACAAAAATCTAAAAATAAAAAAACTGCTAAAATAAAATACTTCTGAATTCAAGCATGGACTTTAAATGATTTTTAATTATTTTATAAAAGTATTTTATTAAAGTAAAAGGTATTAACAGCGTAATGCACAAATATTAACAGATAGAAAGTTCACAGATTTGTGAATTGAAACTTCTCCTGCCAGATAATATCAATAAGAACAAGTTATGGAGCTACTTAATTGAGCTCTACCATATATATCATCCTCATAAATATGTCAAGGAACGGAATCAGCTAGTTTCCCTCCTGTGGAAATACATGCCCATATTTATTCCCCTATTCCTCCGCAATTTCGGTCTGCTGCTCTCTTTTTGGCGCATTTTATTACATATTCGGTTTCAGTCATGCGTTTGTCCCCGACGCAAGGACGCAAGGACGACGTCTTGCGTTATTCATTTTCACATATAGTATATCTTTTTTATTATATTTTTTTTTTTTGGTTTGGCTTCATTTAAATGCCAGTGTAAGGGGTTCCATTTCGTTGCCTTGATTGGTTTCGAGCATGTAGTTACCAAAAATTCCAGTGCCAAGCGATTGCCCCCCAGCCCTTGCTCCTTCCTTCTGCCGATACCAATACCACATCCCTCGTCCTTCGTCATTTGAGCCACACACACACGCACATACAGACACACACCGTCGTGGAAATTGCAGCTGTTGGCAATTCCCATCATCGGAGACACCAGGATACTCACCCAGTCACTCACTCACTCACTCGTCCTCGCCAGGATACATCAGTGGCTGAGACTGTATGTCAATATTAAAGTACCATTAGCCAAAAAGAAGCGATTGAGGAGGCGAGTTATAGCAAATAATCGAAGGAGAAGACGGCTAAACTGTCAGCAGAAAGTTCAAAGCCTTAACCTGAAAGGTAAATCTTGATGTTCACTGAATTGAAATTAGTTTAAACACATCTATATATCACATATATCAAAACTGTTATTACCCTCAACTGTAAAGGAATATATATCCGTTAGTATTCCTTTCTTTGCTTTAAAATAATGTCAACTGCTGTCGCACAACTGGGCAACGAAAAGGGGCTCAAGTGCTCGATTGCTGCAGCTCGAATGTTGCAGCATAAATATTGAAGGGGCACAAAAACCCATTCGAGTAACTTTACCTATATATATTTGGATGTATATATATATATACATTATCAGGTCGGTATGTTCACATGCGGAATAAAATATGACTCTGTGATTGGAAATTTATGTATATTGAATATTGAATATTGAATGCTTTGCAGTATTAAACAAACACTGGCAAACTCAAACTCAAGCAATAAACTCCTTGCAATATTATTTTAAAAGCAACATTCTAAAATAACCTACAAGTAATACAAGTAGTTTAGCATTATACGTATATTTTGAACATATATAGTAATATGCGAAGATGTAATATTATATATCTCTGACAGAAAATCACATTGCAAAATCGCATCTTGCGCTGTAAAATTTATTAAAGCGGAAATTATTCATTGCACGATCGAGTGAGTTTTATGATTGCCAACTTGCCACAGATTGGGTCCCAGGACCTGCCACGCCTCCCTTTTGGGCGCCATTTTCCCATACTCACACTGGAACACAAGAGCACGGATAAAAAATTGCAATGATTTCCCTAAATGAAGTGATTTATTTTTCTATGCTGAATTAATTAAATCAAGTTTTTTCTACATAGAATATGTTAAATTCGAATTCAAGTTTTTTTTTTCACTGCCCACTTGATTGATATATACGTGTATATATTGATATAAATATACGCCAGTGCATTTGTGATATAGCACGCATGAGTATCTCGTTGATGTGTCATAATTAGCTGTAACTCAGCTCCATAAACACCAAAAAGGAAAATGTCTGTCCGTTTCCGACGAGGAAGGGATAGGGTCGATGCAGAATCGTCGCATTACGCATACGCCCCGTGTGCCGCGCTGAATTTGTGGAAATGGCCCGGCGAATGCAATTTGATTTTGATTTTATTTCATTTTATGCATATTAAATTCAACAATTTGCCAACAGCTTAACACGCGTCAAACAATAATAAAAAAAAGGAAAAGTGAACTCGTATGCGGACGTAAAGGATGCGATGTGTTTGGGTTGTAGGATTTTCCACACCGCCTTTCAGTTGTCAGTTTCCGCTTTTGCGGCAATTTTAATTAATAAAAATTGACATTTTCGCCTGCAACGGAGCGGCAATGCAATTGTAAAATTAATACGTATATATTGGATATATATAATAGTAATAATAAAATGCAGGAGACAGGCTTTCGCGTGGCCATAAATATTTAATATTTAGTGGCGACGCATTGTTCCAACGATTTACTCTTAAAATCCGCAATAATAATGCCGAGGCGACATGACAAGGACACAAAAGGATATAGGCGGTGGGGTGGTGGGGCGGTGGGGGCGTGGCAGCGGGTGAAATGAAACGGAATGAAATGAAATGGCATGGAATGAAACGTGAAAACATGGAATTGTGGTCGTAGGCATTATTAATACATGAAATCAAATGGCCCATGGAATGCATTTCTATGCAACTCTCGTAATTCACCCCCCAGCTTAACTCCCACCCCCTTTCTCTCTGTGCATCCGTATCTATATCTGATCCTGCGGTCATCAGTTTCAATTAGACTAAACACACATCCAATGCAACGCATCGACGGCACTTCCACCACATAAAATACATATATAAACGTTGGTTAACCCGATGTTCCTCCCTCCCCCTCCGATTTTCCTCACCGCTTTTCCGAAACACATTTTCTGAATTGTAACCAACAAAAATGTTCAACTGAAATCGGTTTAATGAAGTTTATTGAGTGGGGCATGAAATGCGTTCCACATGTCGATTTTTCGCATCGAGTCGAAATGTTAATTTTAATTTGATTTACTCTGTCAGTTGTTTATCGATTTCTTTGGCGTACATTTATTTCTGGCCTACTTTCTGGGCGGCGATTGAGCGGATTCAACGATTCGAAGGATTACCCAGAACTTGATGGATCGCCGGGGTTTCCCTAACCCAAACACTAACCCCAATTAAGCCAATTGGTTTTATCAATTAAATATACTTTGCAGAAAATACATTATTCTCAAAGATTGCATATCAATCAAGTTTAATTTTGGGTTCTCATTATGCAATTTATTTTCATTTAAAACTCTTGAAATGCTATAAATTAAATTTGGGTAATACTTTCTATAAATTCAATTACTTACGTTGGAATTTTAGAAATCAAATTAAGCCAAATGCTAGATTTTATAAACAGAATATAAAAAACTTTCTGAATTTTCCATTATCATTTTGGAACTCCCAAAGCTAGCCAGAGATTTGCAGACCAGGGGCAAAAAACCCGCACAAGCCTCAAAAGCCAAGTGAAATAAATGAGCCAAATTAACTGGTCAGTGGGGGCGTGCCACGCCCTCTGGAAAGCGCAGTCAAGGCGAGGCCAGGGGCGGCGATGAGGGGATAGTCGATATTAATGCAAAAGTTTAAGTGTTCCAAATGACGCTGATAATGGGGCCAGCAGGGAGAAAAAAGAAGGACGAAGGCGAGGACGAGGACGAGGAACTGCTGCTGTCCTGGGGCTTAATATGTAATTTATAATTTTGATTGCGCTGCCAGCGTTGACATCGAAGTCAGCGCCTCTGCCGGCGCCTCTGCCAACGTCTCTGTGCACTTAATCCGGGTAGAAAAATGTGTCTGCTCCTTATTAATGCTCAAAATACGGTGGCCAACTGCATTCTCACCCACTGCAAATGGCAAAATGGTGCGAAAATGTTTTCTTACCAGGACCTTCTCACAGAGCAATAAATAAATAATATTATTTACTAATGGTAAAATGCAGTTTTAGTGGGATCAAATAGAAAGTAAAACCTATATTCTGGCATCGTAAGTCTCTAAAACAGTACAGATCTGAAAAAAAGATCTAAAACATTATAAATCTAATCGAAAAAAAATCCATTTGGATTCGTAAATATTTTATTTATTAAATAATATTTAATGTTATGTGAAACTATTCACCCACATATATTATATTATATATTATTATATACCAAGAAACACATTTTAAATAACATAAATTAAAAAGTAAAACTAATTTACATTATGACATCTTAAATACCTAAAAGAGTACAGAAATTTGATTTACAAAACTAATTTTGGGTGTATTAAATTAGCTTTTTATTACAATATTTTCAACATTAAGTAAAATAAAAAAAAAAATACGAATTTAATACAAGTGAAAACGTTTGCCACTTTATTACTGCAAAATGTTCCATTCAAACTAAGTAAATAGGTTTATTGTTATACCGAGTGGGCACTGCTTTTTCTGAGGCACTGTAAACTCCTGGACCGCTCCAGCTCCGCAATCTCCTTTATCCTTTAAGTATTTGCATTAGCTGGAATGATGGGAGCTGGGGAGCGGAGAAGTTGAGGATTCTCTGAAAACGGGGCGTGGTGCGTCAGAAATTAATGGAGCGTAATTTATGAAAATTATACAATTGCCAGACTGGCCACGCCCACAATGCATGCACACCCGCACACACACACGCACACCCACCCGCACAGGCACACTCCAACGCAGATGCATCCTAGACAGGCGAAGAAAGTGGAGAAAGTTGGGGAAGTGGAACTCACAAAAATTTTCATCAAGAAAACTGGTGGAACCGACGGTGGTGGAAATGAGGAAAATGAGGAAAATGAGAGGTAGCCTGCCATCTTCTGCTTACTTTGCCGAAAAACTTTATATGAAGAAAGTTTAAGAGGCAGTTTCAGGGGTAAATGGGAGGAAGTTCTACACTGACAGAAAAGTGAGGGTCGGAAATTAAGCCTAAGGTTTTCATTCTTAGCCAAAACACAAATATATAACGATTCTATAAATACAAATTTAGGGATCAACTTGAGAACACATTCTTAAACTAAGGACTTGATTTTGTATTTAACAATCTTTAACAATTAATATTTACATAATCATAAATAAGAATTAAATAGACTTCCAATAATTTAAAAACAAAAAGTATATAAATATCTAATTTTGAATTTATATACAATTTTTTTTACTGAAATAGAAATATGTAAGTAAAAATCCATAAATTAATGTTAAGGCGGGAAAAAAGACTTCGAATGTTTCTAAATATTTTTATGTTTTAAAAATCTAAGAACTTAATTATATCCAATGCCACACTTAGTCCCCAAGAGAATTTCGAGCCAAAAACGTAATAAAATATAATGAAATTTCCACATTCTTAACTTAAAAGTTTTGTTGTCAATTTCAAAAAAATGAGATTATCCCAATTCGAAAATCTAGATTTATAACCGTTTTTTTTTGTCAGTGCACTAGAACAGGGAGGGGCTTCTACCCAGCTGGAGGGTTGCAAAACATTTTATTAACAGACAGCGTCTATGAAAAGCTTAAAAAACAAAAATTAATTTAAATTACATATTTGCCCGCAAAACAATGCCAAAGGGGGTGCTGAAGGGGGGGTGGCTTTCCTAGGTGCTGCGCCCATGTTGCAGATGCTGTTTTTGTTGTTGTTGTTATTGTTGTTGTTGATTTCGCTGCTGTTGTTTGCCAAAGAAAAAAAAACCTCAAATTATACACAAATTTACGATGTTTTGCTAAGCTCCGCCGTTCTCTTTCTCTTTTCAGCCTTCTCCCCTATTGGCCTCTACTTCTCCTCCCTCTCTCTCCCTCTCTCTCTCTCTTTCTCTCTGGCTGCTTCTTTATCAGATGCTGTGCCAAAAGCCATAATAAAAAACAACAACATGCGCCGAAAAAAAAATCAAAAATATAGAAAGATTATCTTTAAGGGAGCCGACGCTTGAAATCCCTTTCAGATGGAGTTTAAAAAAAAATTATAAATTATTTTAAAATTAACAAAGTTATACTATTTTATCATATACATAATATCCCTACAAATACTGACCTCTTCGATTATAATTCGAACTTCCAATATATTGGTGCTTACAATGAAAAACACACACAAACAAAAGATAAACCCCGCCGATTTCAGGGTGTATTTTTTGGAAACAAACGCAAAAGCCAAAAAAAAGTTTTCGTAGCGGAAACACGGAAATGTTTTACATGCACGCGCATAACGAGCGCACCCAGGGGGTGGTGGGAAAATTGGGGGGGAAAGTGGGGGAGGGGTGCTGGAAAAAAGAGGAGCCAGCTGCGTTGGCGGGAAATATGTAGCGAGTGGCTAGGGTGGGCGGGGAAAAGCGAAGAAAGATGAACACGCTTCGACGCCAAAGTCATGTCACTTGGTTTTCCATCCCACCCCCCCTTCCCCTCGCCTTCTCCCACTTTCACTGCTTTCTCTACCCTCTCTCTTCCCCTTAGCATGCTACGAATTTTCCCGGAAGGATCCCCAAAAGCCGCCGCAAAGTATGCAATGGAAAACATCGTTTACGCACCTATTAGTTGCTGTCACAGAGAACCCCCACTCCGCCCCCTCTGCAAACTGTGTTGGTATGCGTGTGTGTTGGCTAATTAGACATTTTACCAACACACACACACACACTAACACACCTGCAGCTGTATTTTGAAGCATCTTCCTTAAAATGAGCTGAATATTATTATAATCTGATAAACTTTTATATACTTTCAACTATACTTACTTTACTTTATAAAATACTTCAAAACCTAAAAAAAATAATGATTAAAATAGTCTTGAAATTGTGTATTCTATGTTAGATTTCCATAAATTTTAATAAATATTTTATGCTTGCATTAGCAACGTGACTGCTGCTGTATGAAATGTACTGCTCATGTTTTTGCCACCTCTTTTTTTCCCCAGTGTGAAATATATTCGTGCAAATTGTTGTACAAGCGCCAGAGAACAAAAACCGCACGAACAATAACAAAATACACAACTTTATGACTATTATTTTCCCCGAATCTAAGCCACCTGGCGGCGAGAAGGAAAATAAAGGACAAGGGGCATGGAAAACCAGAAGAGAGGGGGAGGGGAGGGGGGCTCCGAGGTTTTTCCCATGGGCCAGCCACCCCGCTAGCCGTGTGTCAGTTAATTAGCTCATAAAATATGCAGAATGGCGAACAATTCGCACCTTTAGACCCCTTCAAAAAGGCTGAAAGCTTACAATGTGAAGGGGCAACAGGGGCTGCAGGGGCGTGGCCAAAGTGTTCCCCACAAAGGGGGGGTGTAAATGAGTGTAACCAAACGAAATAATTGAGTGCCAAAGCAGCATCAATGGGCTATCTACCGGTGAGCATATCTTCCATGTTAACACGACAAATTTATGATGCCTTTTTTTTTGGGGGAAAGTATTTGTGTATTTAATTAAAGGTCTCAATACAAAAGTTGAAGAAAAAGGAAATTATAATATTAGCTTTCCCAGTTCAGAATTTGCCAGAAAGGGAAATGCGACACTGGGAAATCGAGTTTATGGTCGTGTTGCTGATGCTGTTGGTCATGTATGGCAGATGAGCGTTTTGTGAAGTTTATGAACTTTGTAATTACACACTTTATTAATTTATGCGCTGCGGGGCGCGAGACACTCGAACTTCGGGAGTGAAAGAATGGGAAACAGGATGGCGAAAGAAGCCCAGAGCAGAAAACCAGGGGGAGATTCCAGAGAGAAAAGGGGATAAAACTGGGAGTAACCAGATGAAAAGGGGAGCGATTGTGAGGAAAACAGAGGGGAAAAGCGACGGGGAAAGCAGAACGTGTTATTGCTTCATGAGCCAAAGAATGAGCCACCAAAATAATGCGGGGCTCCAGTTACCAACAAACAAAAAAATAAGCTCCTTTTTTTCTTTTTGCTTGACTTTTCAACCTTTTCCCTTAATTTACTTAATTTCTCACGCAAAAATTCACAAGACATCACGAAAACTCCAAGAAGTGGTGGGCAACATTAGTGGCTTTTGGCATTTTGTGTTGGGAAAACATTCCCAAAAATTTGAATTGGCAAACGTGACTTAACAATTGGCTGGCCAAAGAGCGAGAATAAGGAAAACTCGGAAAGCAAAAAATGTAGGTGGACGGAAAAGTTATATTTCACAAACGAAAATTCAGTAATTCTCTTTCAGTCTGACTTTTTCATGGCGAATCGAAAAAGCCGTCAGCTGAATTATAAAAGCATACTCATAAAAACGGGAAAAGACGAAGTTTTCCGGTAGTTTTTCACAATTTGTCTCTAGTTTTTTAAATGGTATTATATAGGAATTTCCCCCTTGATTCATCAGAGATATCAAACTAATACGCCTCGTAATCCAGCAGCAGGGCAACATTACTCATACGCCGCGTGTGCAGCGACATTGCAGTGTCCATCATCATTTTTTGGCAGATTTGCGCTTTAATTAAATTGTAAATATTTTATTCCGCTTCGCTGTGATTTTTTTTGCGCTGCGCAAAATATGAAAATCAAATCAATTTCCATTCGAATTTGTGCATAACAATTTTGTGCGCTTGAGTGCGCTGCCAAAAAATGCATTTTAATATCATTAGAAAACAACATTTCGAATGCGAATTTGTCGTCGAACCATTTTGGAGTAGGGGAAAGTGTGTAAATAATTGTTGAAGTGATAAATCCAGTCATCGGAATAATTTGCTCTGCTTATTATTTACCAACTATTTAATGGGGTTCGAGTCGTGTGTATGAAATGCATTGGTTACAATAATTCAGCGAACTATTTAGGCTCTTTGAATATAAATTTTAGAGTAGGAATTATATGTAATGGAAAAATCATGAAAATATAAAACTGCACTTATCCGACTTTTCCAGATAAATATATTATCCGCCTATATTAATTGAGGGTTTTAGCAGTTTCTTCAAATCTTTGAGTGCCATCAAACAAATATATTTATAGCCAACTTCGGATCCCCCTAATTAACTTTCTCCGATCTTTGCTGGCGACCCCCAGTCAAACCATTGTAACCTCGACGTTTTCCTGTCTCTCGGCTGGATAATTGAGACCGTTCATAGGGATCCTGTTCCAGTCGCATCCCTAAACGACCGACTGTCACTCAATCGCTGTCGATGTCGACGGCAAACAGAAATTTAAATGCGTCAGCAAAGGGCAGACAAAGGGGATAAAGCACAATGGGAAAGCGGGGGAAGGGCGGGGGAAAAGCTGGGAAAGGCAGGGAAATGGCACGACAGTCGTAATAAGTCAATGGCACACTGCCTTGTCACACAAGAATTCGTTGTCGAACAACAAAAGTGACAAAATAAATTAAATTGACTCTCCGTATGGCCATCTCTCTCTTTCTTCGTCCCGCCTATACCCGTCCCTTTCGATCCGCTCTATTGTCTATGTGTGCGTGCCTGCGGTGGCAGCGGCTGCGCTTTTCCATAGTTTTTCCTTATGCCTGACTCCTTTTTTTTCCTCCTACACGCACGGAAAAAATAAGGAACATTTGCCGAAGAAACAACAGCAGCCGCACAATGAAACGAGACAATTGAGCGTGTGATAGGGGTTGGGGTTGGGAAAATCCTGGGGAAATGCTAGAGCCGAGTCTGGGAAACTGGGGTCCACATGATGATGAAGACATCAGCATAGTCAAACGCCAGGACATGGCAACTCAACCGTCACGTACTCCTGCCTGTCAGTGGCACCAACAGTTTGACTTCCCGCTTCCTAAGTTCCCAGTCCGTGCACCAGTCCCAATTGAACTTCTATTTCTATTTCTACTTCAGCTCCGACTTCGACTTCCACTTCGATTTCTCCTTGAATTCCAACTCATTTGATCCTTGACTGACTGTCTGGCTAGGATAACTAAAATTCAGCTGGCAGCAACTCAATAAAAGGCAAAAACCCATCTGCGAACCAAGTTTTATAAAGCCAAGTCAAGGAAAACCATAACGAACCATTCAAAGTTTGGAAAAGATTTACTTTATACATTATTATGAATTTATTTGTTTACTCAATTATTTAAATAAAATATGTTTATTTAATTTCATTTATTTTCAATTCAATTTGATTCAAAAAATGGAAAAAAAAATAAATTACAAAACTTATGAAATCATAGCATGATATTTGTTTATTTTATACATGATTATGTATATAACCAATTAATATTTAAATCATAGCATGATATTTGTTTATTTTATACATGATTATGTATATAACCAATTAATATTTTAAAAATGATTATTCATTT
>JAJJHY010004047.1:565796-586772 GCA_021224005.1 Drosophila setifemur
ATGAAATCCTAACATGAAATGTAAAGCATGTTGAGAATATATGAGCGTAAATAAATCACATTGAAATTTTTATATAAGCAATTAATATTTAAAACATGATTATTAATTTATTTTAATAAATTAAATATATTAAAAATTAATTTATTTGAAATTACACAATTTAAGGAATGTACAAAAACAAATTAACAATATAATGAAATCACAACATGAAATGTAAAACAAGTTGAAAATATTTGAGCGTAAATAAATGAAATTTAAATTCTTATTTTTTACTTTCTCATTAAATTAAATTTGAAATTGAAATATGGAAAAGAAAAAGTGTGTGTCTTCTGGGATGCAGATAATAAAATTCATTCCACAAAATAATTTGAGGTACAATTTTTTATTGCAAAACCGAGATTTATGCCACTTTGGAGAATCATAAAAACTGCATCCGAGACCGAGGTGAAATCGAATCCTTTATCCTTTATTTTTATTTTTCTTTTTATTTGTGTTTTCCTTTGTATTTGTATTTTCCTGCTGGCGACAGATCAACGTTGCCAAATTTTGTTGGACGCCGTTGGGCCAAAACTTTTCTCCTTGGCGTGTATCTGTATCTGTGCGTCTGTTTTTCCGTTACTTTACTTTGACTTCCTGCAGCAGGACTCCCAATAAGAAGTGGAAGATGAAATAAGGAGCAGGGCGAAGGACAAAGCGCTTCTACGCTTCGGATGATTTGCATGAAAAGGACTGCAGACGTGGCTTCTTGGCTCACAAATACTTTTGTTCCTGTTTCTCTTCTTCTTGTTGTTGTTCTGTTGCTGGTATTTGTGTGCAAAAGAGACAGAGATAGAGGGGGAGAGGGAGACGGGGAGTGAGAGCTCCTTTCAAGTTGTTACTTTGCGCGTCTTTGCCGCTGACAACTGACAATCGAGTGGCTTCATATGTTTGTTGTTCCATTGTCTATTGTATTTGTTGCTGTTGTTGCTTAGTGTTCATCTCTACCCTACCCCTCTTCGTTGTTGTTGTTGTTGCTGTTGTTGTTGTTGTTGTTGTTATTGGTGTTACTTATTGTCAGACGACAAAACCTGACGCGTCATCATTACCCATTGTCTCTTCTGTGCTGGTGTGGTTGTTGTAGTTGTTCTTGTTAAGGATGTTGTGGTTGTTGCTGTTGTTGTTGAGGATGTTGTTGTTGTTGTTGTTGAGGATGTTGTTGTTGATCTTGTTGTTGTATTTGGTGCGGGAGCTCTCGTTGTTGCTAGTAACAATTGCACAAACGTCGACAACAAAGTCTTTGCACTCAAAATACAATTTAGATACATGTAT
Organism: Drosophila setifemur; assembly: GCA_021224005.1. Taxonomy (NCBI): domain Eukaryota; kingdom Metazoa; phylum Arthropoda; class Insecta; order Diptera; family Drosophilidae; genus Drosophila; species Drosophila setifemur. Next base: position 567,105 of record JAJJHY010004047.1, read on the forward strand.
TTACAATCATTCAAATGTAATTTATAGTTATTTCTCTATTTAAGAGTTACCTACATTAATATTTAAATAACCCATTTCTGCAACCAAAAAACAACATTTTGGCAATGTGAATATTTGGTTAACTCTTTCTTGCTAAACAGAACCGAAATCAAACAAGAAAAGAAACTATATTGTCCAAGAATGATTTAATTGTCTTGAAAATATTCAGAATTATACTCATCCATTTCTCTCATTGTTCCTATGGCAGCTATAGGATATTGTACTCCGATTTTTATGAGGATAAGTTAAAATAGTCATTAATTAGTGATTTCTAAGGAATCAAACAATTTTCTTAAAACTTGTCGAATTTATGACCCTTTTTGCCCAATTGTTTCTATTCCTATGTGATGTAGGCCTCCGATTTCAGCCGTTCCGACTTATACAAATCAGACTTTGAGTATATATATATACTTTATAGGGTCGGCGATGTCTCCTTCACTGCGTTACAAACTTATCTGCAATGGTATAATTAAGGAACCTAATCGAAAACAATAGCGAAAAGTAAAACCGATACCGAAACAAGACCTTTATTATTACCAACAAGTAAGAACGTTACAGTCGAGTTTCCCGACTGTTACAGACCCTGTACAAAAAAAAAATATATATATATATATTCACACCGAGAGTCAGGTCTGGGATTCGAACCCAAGATCTTCGCGTTTTAAGTCGAACGTCGTAACCATTCGACAAACCCAAACTTTTTGAACCGACAGCTAATACAGTATAAATATATTGAAGACGCACATTCATACATACATACATACATACACATTCCTATGTATGTATATGAAGGTAGTGGCAGCGCTGCTACAGCGGCACTTCCGAGAAAAATCAACCACCGAACGCAAGCGATTTACCGTTTGTTTGCGCAAATAAACAGATTTTTTGTGTTTATCGCCTGTAAACTTTAGGTATTTATTGTGCGCTTTCTAATTAACCAATCTTAATGAAATTTTCAGGATCGGTAGAAATCTATGCTCCAATTGCATGTGTATTTTTAAAAAAATTTTAGCTTAAAAATTGTGCAGTGCAGGGCAGTGCAAAAATTGATATACAAATTGCGAGGGCGGTGGGCGTGGCACCGACTTAAAAAAATAAACTCTAATTTACTCAGTATTAGAAGAATCTACACTGGTAATACGGTTCTTCTAGCTCTTACAGTTGCTGAGATCCATGTGTTCATCCGGACGGACGGACGGACGGACGGACGGACAGACGGACAGACGGACATGGCTATATCGACTCAGCTCGTCATGCTGATCAAGAATATATATACTTTGTGTGGTCTGCCACGCCTCCTTCTGCCTGTTACATACATTTGCCCAAACTTAATATACCCTTTACCCTTAGGGTACAGGGTCTAAAAATCGGGAAACTATATCCTGGCAACTGGTTTTCATAGGTATTGTAAGTTTTTACTTGTTTTTGCTTGGTTACTATTCATGACTAAAACACATGTTAGTTTTTGTGATTTCATCGGTTTTGAAGATTTTTATGTTTAATAGTAGAATGCTGTTTGCTGTTTGGCATCTCAGTCGTCCTTTATTTCTAGAGAAATCTGAAACTTAATCCAATATGAGGAAACAACAGCTCATAAATGGCTAATAAGCAATAATTGGAGAAATATTCGAAAGCAACTTTAGCATTATTTGGCTAATAAATACCTTTTTTTGTGCACCCAACAAATGTGCAATTAAATTTAAGCCGTCGAAAATGATACTAATGACAGAAACAATAATCTCAAATGCTTACCTTAAGCTGCTTGTTTTACTATTAATTTAATCTGCTTAAAATGTATTCGTTTGATGGCACATTTGTTGTGTCTTTAATCGCCTTAGGCTGCAAAAATCCAATAGAAATTATTTATGATCCAGTAAACTTTAATGCAGCGTCTGGTTTTAATATAATTAAGTTGAAATAAATTAAAAACTTCATTCCGGCTTGCTACAAAAGCTGTTGTTAGGTTTTTTGTCAAGTTTCTCTTTCTCTCTGTTGGAGAGAATTTTCCCCCGCTTTCCTCCCGCTCGAAAGGAAGACAAACTCGACGCTCGACGCTCCTTTTTAGAAACTTCATTTGCACCTAATGCAGTGGCAGATGCTTCATTATAATTTCAAGAACTAACCCCCGATTTCCCCCGATATCTTATCCCCACTTTCCCGGGTTCTGTTTATTTTGCTTGGCAGCTGCAGAACTTCAAGTTGAACGCCTCGCTGCCATTGTCATTGCCAGAGATTTCTATCTGTCTCCTAGATAAATGTGTATAGATACATACAACTGAGCCGAAGATATCAGTTCTTCAGATAAACTGAAGTGCCTTAAATTTGATTTTATAAATATATTATAGATATATAATTGATATTAATTGCAATAGTATTAAATAATTACAAATCCCATTCAAAACATTTTAAATTTTTACCTCTTCATCTCACAAATTATTTAGTTTCGAATATTATAACTTTCGAAATCCCAGTTAATTAAGAAAGCTATTAACTTGACCGCTGGTGTGTGTATGTGTGTGTGTTGTTTGTCATTGTCTCCATCGGTGAGTGTATGTGTGTGTGTGTTTGTGTGTGCTTTTAACAAACTGACATCAGCAATAGCAATACCAACAACAACAGCAACATGCAACTATTTCCTTGGGTGTGCGCCTGTGTTAGCTGCACATTTATTTGCAGTGTGTCAGTTTCGGTTACGTAAGTAAATTAATTAATTTTCAATTGCTTTAAATAAACAAACAGCTTGCCAAAAGCAAACAGCTTTGAGCAGCAAGCAGGAAGAACAACAATAACAGCACAAACAACCAGAGAAGCAACATCACGGACATCATCAAACATAATGAAACAAGCTTCGTTTTTCGGTCTTGTTTTTGTTTTTGTTCTCGTTGAGGAAGAGTGAAAAGAGATGGTGGCGAAAGGCCCAGGTGAGGGCTGGAGGGGTGAGGGGAAGGGGAAGGGGTGGTAACAGCTTGGCCAGGCTGAGACTGCGAACGCGTCAAAAGATTGCAATTACCAAAAGGTACAGAGACGAAATTAAACATACATATTTCAATTATAAAATACTTAGTATATATTAAAATAGTCTTTAATTAAATTTTAAAAATATAATGAATTAATTACCTTATGTATTTCCTTAATTAGCTTGATATTAGAAAAGGAGACACAAGATTGTTGAAACACATTAACAAATGATTTAATTATAAATACAACGATCATTCTCCCGCTAAGATACATAAATTAATTTTAATACTTAAATATATAAATTTTAAAAACGCCTTTAAATATTCGACTAAATTTTAAAATTGTATACTTGATATTGGAACAGTAGACAATAGATTTTAAATATGATTAGTAAATAATTTATTAATAGGATATACATCGAAATATAACATATTTCAACTATAATACATAAATATATATCATTTGAATGCACCTTTAAATAATCAACTAAATTTTTAGAAATTGTAAGCTTAATTCCTTTTAAATTAATAAACTTACGTATCTCTTAAATTTAAATAATAAATATTTGAAAAATAATAATTAAAGGTTTCCAATCAAAATCAAATAAAATTGATTTAATTGATCCAAAGATGGCTCAGTAATTGATTCCAGTGCTCCGGATCAGAGTCCGCATTTTAAGCGGCGATTAATTGAAAAGCGAAATCTTCGATGGGATCCTGATAATCAACCCTTCCCCCCACCCCTAACCCCTCATCCACCGGCATAACTTGCGCCAGTGTTGTGCCAGTACAGTAAGCACTCAAGCCGGCGAAACTTCGAGAGCAAACAAGGAAAAATGAGTCCACTTGTTCCATCTTGTTTGGCTTTTGAACGGCAAAAAAAAAAACCGAACTTTTCTCCTTCGTTCCGATTCGGTTTTGATGCTGCGAGTATAAAGTGCCTGCGAAAAGTTTCGGCCAAAGAAGATTCACCCGGAGGGATTCCGTCGGATTATTTACGGGCCCAGTCAGGTTCAATTGAGCTCGATTGACACTTAAGGGTTTGCCCTGCCTTTCCTTTCCTTTACTTTCTTTACCTTTTTTTTTTTTTTTTTGGGGAGGGCGGCATCTTTGATTGTCCAAGTTCACCACCGCTTAGCGGAGTTCACCACACTGCACCTTAGTCCTCTCCCCTCTCTCCTCTCACCACTTTCCCTCGAAATATCACCCATACGCAGCGTGGCCAAAAAAGTGTGTTTAATTAGCAAATAAACCGTAAATCTTTCGCTGGCTTCTCAAGGAGAAAGCTCTCCGCTCTCCGAAAGCTTTTCACCTCGCGGAGTTGGCCAAGGCGCAGGCGCTCTCTTACCAAAAAAACTCTCTTAGCTTCCCCGAAACCAAATTCAAAACACCAGCGACCAAAATCCAAAAAAACAAAAAACAAAAACAAAATAACCGACAAAACCAAGACAAGTCAAGATGTTTTCGCATTTTTTAATGGCGCGGCTTCTTTGCCTTTTGTCTTGCATTTTCCACAGCAAATAGAGGGGACCGGAGGGAATACCCAGGGGGGGAGGATGGAAAACACAGGGAGCGGCTAAATGGCAAGTGGGTCACTGGGCCAACAGCAGCAATCAACGAAAACCGTCAACACGCTGAGCAATTGCAGCGAAGACTTCCTGCTGCGCTGACGTCATCAGTGCGATTACAATTTCCCCCATAACATACGAATATAACCCCTCCTGAAATAAGCGCAGGCGTGACGCTATTAATGGAAAAGTCCTGGGAAAACAAAGCGCACACAGCTAAATGGAGAAGAGCATAAGAAAAACGGAGAAAAACTCCAAGGATTTCAAGCCGATAAATAAGGAAATTCATTTAATTTGAATTAGTTTTTTAAACTATCAATTGTCCTACCAAAAGTATAGTAAATCATATCCAAATATTCAAATATAAATTATATTAAGAGTCGATGTTGTTGGGCTTAATTCGTAATTAGTTTTTATTTTGTAAACATTTGTAAATCATCATCAAATACTTAATAATTTATTCATTTTGATTTACTATTAATTACTTTTTTGTATTTATATTAATTCTGTTTGGATTTCAAATTAATGTTTTAAAATTTATTTGCTAATCTATATGTTTACTTTCTCAAAACTTTATTTAACTCAATTGGGTTCTCAAGCAATTTAATAACTCTAAAGCGAAGTTAAATATTTTATAAATGATCCTTAATTTCATTAGGCTGCATTAAATTCGTTATCCGTTTTGTGTGCATGACTCTTTGTTTTTTTATGTAAAATAAGTTATTGACCTCCGACTTCCGGCGAAAAGTTTTCAACAGCTTCAGACGAAGCACTGCAGCTTGCAGTGTTGTTCCACTTCTAGCACTCACTGTGCACACTAGGCAGCCCCCAACCCCCACCCCCCGACCGCCTTCAAGCGCCTACAATTTTCCGGCCGTGCCACGCCCCCTATTCCGTCAGAGCCAGACAAGGACATCAAGTTGTCCTGTCGCGGCCAGCGAAGGCAGCAACAAATTTTAAAAGTTGCGTCTGCAATTTTCCTCTTGTTTTTTTATTGTTGTTTTTTTTTCTGAAACTTGTTTTTTGTTTTCTGCCATTTTTTTGTTGTTGCATGGAGAGCGACAAACTTTGTTTTGTTATTGTTGCCGCCTCCTTGTTAGTTTTCTGTTTTTTTTTTTTGTTGTGTTTTTTATGTTTTTTGTTTTGTTGTTCGCGCTGCTTGTTTTTATTGTTGATGGCATAATAAGAGTGCAGATTTTTTATTATTAAGTTGAAGTTGCACGCAGTTTGCGGCCAGCGCTGCCAGCGCCAGAAGAAAAAACATCAAAATAAATGGGTTGAGGGAACGAAGCAAAGAATACCCTAGCAGGAGAAATACCATAAAATAGGGAAATAAATATAATAAAATTATACTAATAACAAGTAAAGAAAATTAGGTGCTTCTTAATTTCTCGTTATTTAGTTTTCTCTCAAAGGTAAGAGTGCTCCTTGGCCAGGGTATTAATATATATATATAGTATAAACAAGAACCGGAAGGAGTCCCCGAAGAAGGAGTCGAGCTAAATACAAAATAAAATGAAGCCGTCAAGCCGCTGCCGCAGAAAATGGAAAAACCGGGTGGGAAAAACCCGACTAAAGCTAAGCGCTATTTCAGCGATTAAAGTCCGCCTTGTGCCTTGTGCCTTGTGCAGGCGGGAACAATTCCAAAGACAAGAAACAAGACCGGAAAAAAATAAGGAAATACATCAACAGGAAACGCTCATGCAAATTAGCGGAGCAAAAACGGATGATAGAAAATGCAAATGTGGCACAACTCGAATATCTCTTTGAAGTACACCAATAGATAGAACAAAGTCTAACAACACACACCTCTGATGGCATTATTAAATTAAAAACAAATATCAACAATAACCCATATAATATAACATATCAATTAGCATGGAAACCCACAATCCAAGTCCGCAAAGAACTCTCTCAGATTCTTGAAACGAAAAGTTTCTGGAGCCCCCGTTTGAACCGGAATGTGTCAAATGCAGTCAGTTAAGTAAGGGGCTAATCTCAGGGATATATATATATATACATATAATATACTAACATACAACAGACGGGAGGCAGCAACCCGGCCAATGGGAAAATCAAAATGTCGCCATTAACGCAATTAAGAAGCCCAAAAGCAGCCGCAATCGGGGATTTTTCGGGATGGAGGTCAAGGGTTGCTTAGTGGGGCAAAACAGCTTAACAACATTGTTCAACTTTTATGAGCATTATTAAAAATTAATCAACAATTTACATTTATTTGCAGAGCGGGGGGAGAGGTTAATGGTTAGTTACTCAGCTGCTCCACCGAAAATTCCCATGCCAACATCCAGTCACATACCCACCCAAACATTTCTGACCCAAAGCGACCGCACTTCAAAACAGCAACAAAAACAAAAACAACAACAACAAAAACAACAACCAAAACTACAACAACAACAACAACAGGCCCAACGGAACAGAAACAGGCCGAAACTGAAACTGAAACTGATGTAGACATTCACTGAAAATTACGTAAATTAAATTTGTTTTTATAGCAGGCAGACGCTTAAATGTACGACCCCCATACACTGAAAAAAACACACACACACACACTCACGACACGTACGCACTATGGCCTTAATAAGCAGCGCACAGGGGCGGATCAGAGGGGGTTTGACATTTGCCTCTTTCGCCGGAAGTTTCCCAAAAGTTATTTGGTTGGGGTTATTCTTTGGAATGTACCAATTTATATCTGCTTCCCAAACGCTCACATAGTTGTTAATTAAATTAAGGCATATTTATCGAAATGTATCGAAAAATAAATGAAAAGTATCGAAATATCGAATCAGAGGGGGTTTGAAATCCACTTTCGCAGGATGTTTCCCGAAAGTAATTGGGTTGGTTTTATTTTTTTTTAAATATATTAATTTATATCTGGTTCACAAACACTTACAAAGTTGTTAATTAAATTAATAAAACTGAAATTAATCGAAATATATCGAAAAATATTTAAAATATCGAATCAGAGGGCGTTTGATATCCTCTTCCGGAGAAAGATAAGGTTATTCTTTTAAACATACAATGTTATATCTGGTTCATAGACGCTCACAAAGTTGGTAATTAAATTGAGGGAAATTTATCGAAATATATCGAAAAACAATTGAAAGTATCGAAGTTGGTAGGTATTGAATTGATATTAAAATAAAATGCGCCGCTTTTTGGAATATTAGTTGCAACAAAATTGTTTATTCGTATCTTTAGCTGATGATTCGTTTTGTTTAAATTTTGTTTAAAAACTTTACAAATTAACTTTCGATGGTGCAGTTGAACCCCCCTGGAACGCCACTGTCCCCAACACACACACACACATGCGAGGCCAAGGAGCGGGCCCAAAAAGTTGAAATGAACACGAGGAGAAATACAAAAAAAAAAAAAGAAGAAAGCTGAAGGGGACGGAAAACTGAGCAAGACCGAAAAACCGGACCAGAGGCAGCCTTGGGGCAGGGACGTTGGCAAAGGGGACTCTAGAAAAGGGGGTCGTAATGGTTTGTGGAAGTGACTCTGCAGAGGAATGTGTAATAAGGACGAACATGGGGGAGGCGCCAGACCTTTGGGTCATGCCCAGGCGCTTTTCGGTGCGCCCTCTTAATAATGAGAAGGCAAACTGCAAAACTGCGAAGGGGTGGGACAGTGGGCAAGTGGGCAAGGGGCGGAAAATGTGGCTGCAGAGGTGAGCTGGAGGGTGTGGCAGCCCTTTGGTCAGTGGCTTCATCAATTTCCACTTGTGGTATTTTATGGTCAGCTTGGCCACCGGAGAAGCCAAGAAACTGCAACGCATCCACCGAAGGCAACTGTTTTGCAGGTGAATGTGCCTTCATATCCTCTGTTCTTCTTTTATTTTCACTTAGAGTCCTCATTTGACATGATTTAATATGCACAAAGTAAGTGGTTAATTTTATGACTTGTTGCTTGTTGTTCTTGTACTTTTTAAAGGCATCGTTGCTGTTCCTGAAGCTAAGCGTATTATTTTAAATTTCAGTTTTATTAAAGCCCGTACTTTACCGCACTTTCCATTCCCAATTTTGCAGCCCCCTTAAATGCTTTCAGGGCTTGTCTCACATTTCACTCTTCCCGCTAATTAGTCTTAGTATTTATTTATTTTATCCCCTCTCCCCAATTTTTCCATTTCCATTTTTCCTTGCTTATTTTTCACCCTTCTGCTCTGTTATAATCATGGCAAAAGTTGCCAAATTTATCATGAATTACTTAATTTGTTTACTCAAGGCCGGAATCTTTTCAACAATTGAAATATCCATTTCAACTTGTTTAACAAAAGTGCCAACAACCAACCAACCCTTTTACCCGGCACCTGTGCCTGTGGAGCCTTCCACCTCCCTCTGACCCTAACTCATCCTTCCATATCTCCCCTTTTGGATTTGGGAGGGAGGATGCTTTGGCTATAGAGCAGTTTCTCTTGGCAACTCAAATTGAAGGCCCCTCGTAACTTTCAATGTCGTTGGACAAAAAGTTTCATTTACAAGCGCCAGTTACACCAACAACATTCAACAACGGACAACAACGGACAACAGCGGACAACAACTTACACCAACGGCGGGCATACAGCAGCAATGACAATGCCCGGCGCAAATATCAATGATATGTTTGTTAAAAAACACGACAAGGACAACAAGGACCTTTTCCAACCCAACCAGCCGCCGCCGCCGCTGTCGCTGTCGCAGTGGACTAAAGTCTGAACATTTTTCGGGGTTTCAGTCTGTTTTCGGTTTTCGGTTTTATTTTTGTATTTTCTGTTTTTGGTTCGCTTTTTGGTAGGTCATGTACTTGGCCCCTTTTATTTTCAGCCATTTTTTTGTTTTTTCTTTTTTTTTTTGTCTTTGCCACGAGGAAATGTCACGAAGCGGCAAAAGTTTTGCGGGCCAGCAATCCTTTGGGCGCGCAACTCCTTGTCCGTCCTTTTCCTGAAAAACGGAAAACCCAGGGAGCAAGGGCAACGCCAAGGCTAGCCAATAATTGTAAATTAAAATTGAAATGAATGAAGGCAAATGGAAATGGGGAATACAAATGCAAATGCGGATGATAGTAGCGAAATAGAACCATGTTTACCGTCCGGTGGGAAAATTCGCAGCTAAAGGCGGAATGGTGAAAATTTAAGCTGAACTAGACCTACACAGGAAAAGGCCCCTACAGTGGAAAATATTCTATTCACAACTACATGTTTTACCTGTATTTATTTACTACTAATTCAGCAAAAGGTAAAAGTATATTATTAAGTATTTTTAGTAAAAGTTCGAGTAGTTACTAAGAATAGTCGTATCAATACATATCAAGAAGTGCCTTTTAATTAAATATAATTACTCATAATTTAACGAAAATATGTAGTTATTTTAAAACTATTATGTATTACAAATTTATTAGTAGTAATTATATTATAAATATTTTGAATTCATCTAACTCCTTCTTCTTAAACCCAAATATCGTTTAACTTTTCTGGTCCACTGTGCGGACTTCGGCAGAAGCGATGATAACTGTGTTTACAACAGCCTCCCCTCGTTCCGCTTTATACCATCCATATATACTATATATATATATATGTTGGATTATATCTATCCGTCCGTTCTATGGTAGTGTGTCCATCTGTGCACAAGAGTATCTGCTGCGTCCATCTGTGTTTCCCAGTATCCAACAGTACGCGAATGGATGCGGGCATTATGCGTAGGCACAATGCATTAGTTAAATGTAACAAAAGCGGAGCCTCCTTTTCAGCGCGTTGCCAGGCGGAGCGACAGAGAATTAGGCAGAGCACTGGCCATTAGGAATTGAGAACATGACCAAGGCATTACGTATACGCACCGTGGCCGAAAATGTTACTAGAGGGCTTTACCCATTATTTATTTATGTTTATTTTGCAAAATATTCAAAAATACAATTTTCATTGTATACGTGTAAATATCAAAATAAATATTAAAGATACCTTTAATACATTTAAGATTAAATTTAGTGTTACAACTATAATATTTTGTTATTATAATAAATACGATTCGAGCACAAAATATTTCCATTGAAGTCCCCATAAACACAAATGTTTCGGTATTATTAATGTTATAATTACTCCTCCTCAAGCTTAATTACTTTCACAATTTTGAAGCACACTGTGGGCAAGCCAATGGGCCACATTTATGGGCGACAATGGGTGAACCCCAAATGACAATTGCCAGGATACGCAAAAACCAAGAAGAAGGACAGAGAGGGAAGGCGAGTTGGACGCTGAATTCGAGAATTTGGTCTTTCCAAAAACGATAGGGAATGGGAAATGATTCATGCGATGGTCTTCGAACAATTATGATTTTTTAATGGTCGCGTATGTTACCTATGGTATTCTATTTGCCATTTTCAGTTTTCCATTTTTCCCACCACAGAACTTTTCCCCCAAGCCACTTGCAACCCTTCCGATTGCATGCCATTGTGAAGTTGATCAATTTCAATTTGATTTCCTGGTGTGAAATTCGACACGCCATTCGATTCGATTCGATTCGTGTCGTTTCCATTCGGCGCGTGACAAATTCCCTGGGCCCAACCGGCCACGCCCCTGCCCGTAGGCGGCATAAATCAATTAGCATTAAGGCTGAGCGCCCAAAAAAAAAATACAAAAAAAATACAAAAAGAAATGGGAACAGAGCCATGGCAAAGAAGGGAAAATCTGAACAGACCGTCGGCCAAAGGGCAAATACTTCACTTATTGTTATCCACGAACATAAATAAAATAGTCCCCGGCCCTAGGAGCGAAAGGAAGCCGAGAAGGAAAATAATGAATGCAAGTAAATACAAATAAACCACCCCGAAAGGCACTTAATTGTATCAATTTAAGCAGTTAAAAGCCCCAGCAACAACAACAACAACAATAGCAACAACGGCGATACTCAACAAACGGCATTCATCAGAATCAACAACAACGCCGAAAAAAAAAAGAAACTACAACCACACCATCTCGAAATTCGAACAATTAAAGCGAACAACAATCAGATGGCGAAAAAAAAAGAAAACAAAATATATAAAATGGAAAATGGAAAATGGAAAAACAGGGGAAGAAAAGCAGACGCCGTAACTTATTTAAATGCCCCATCAATATGCGAGAAAAATTCGAAACAAGAGCGGCGAATGAAGAGTTTACAATTTAATTAGGCAAACTTAAATAGCCAATCAAGAAAAATAAAGTAATTGCCAAAGAAATTAAAAACAAAATTATAACGGAGCAGTAAGAATATTGTTGTTCAAAATTTTTGTTGCAGAGTAATTACAATTTTGAGGAAGTCGAGCAACTACAGCTTTAGTATCTTAAAGATACTAAACGGCTGCCTTTTAAAGCCTCGGCAGGAAACTGCCTCATTAGCAATTCAACTCTTTACTGGCCATTGGAGTTTTGGTAGCAGCAGCAGCAGAGTCCAAAAGTAGACAATGCATTTGTTAGCTGCAAAGAGAGGAGGCGGCCTCGTGTGGCAACCAATTATGCCACGGCCTGGAAGTCAGATATCTGGTTATAGGCAGGTGCCAAAGCCAGTGCAACATCAACATCGCCATCGCAATCTGCTGGCCAAGTTTAATTTAGGAACACGAATCCAAAATGCCCTGAAAAATACCATTCAAAAAACCAATTAATATTTGATCATTGCAAAAGTTTACAAATTAATCATTTCTGAATTTAGTTCATATATTTATTGTTCATTCTTTAAATATTTATTTTTTCTTTCCCCTCGATTTACTAAATCAAATAACTATTTTTCTATGCCATATATTTGCTTATCAGCCCGATTGTTGAAGAGCGCGGACACCGCATTAAAGCATAAAGAGATGCAGATACTCTGCGGCAGCCACGCCCCCTTCCCCCAAAACTCCACCACATCATCCATCCCGCCCACAACCACCCGCTTTCCGACCCGTTTTTGCATCGTAATGCAGTGGAAAACAGAACACACACTTACGCGCAAAGTAGTGACATTTATGCGTGTGTGCGTGCCGGGAAAGCCTGAAACTTCCCACTTTGCACACCCTCACCCTCGCCCTCCTACTCCCCCCTCCCCTTGCCCTGCCACGCCCACTCACTACACCACTCATCGCCCACAATCGCCTGTTGGCTTAGTTGTTGCTTTTATTTCTTATTCAGCCGTGTTCCTCTTTTTTCGAAAACTGAGTGCTGCTGGCGAATTTAAGGGCGGACCACGCCCACACCCACATACACCGGCCGCACAAATATTAGTTTAAAAATTGGAAACAACACTATTGGTAGCTTAAACTTAATAATATTAAAATTTGTTGTTTGTTTTAAAAGTAGGTAAAATATTTTGCACTAGGACTTTTTTAATTTTATATAATTTTTGGTAGTTTCTATATTCTTAAATAGTAAACAATTTATTATTGGTTTTAAAAATATATAAAAATCGTATAAAAAAATGCAATGCTTTAGTCTTAAGTTACTTAATATCTCAATTAAAAGAACCATCACTCTTTTTAAATAAAACAAATAGGTATATTCAGTAAACGAATATTAATATTCCATTTCTTTTTTTATTTTTACAACCAAATAAAATAGTTTTAATATTTTTTTTTTCAATATCAGTTATGTCTAACTTTATTATTATTTTAGTGATTGATTATTCTTTAATAATAAATGGTTTTATTGGTTTCCAAATAAACAAATAACCATACTATTACGAAAAAACCGTACAAATAAATTAAAGACTTTAATCTTAATTTCTCAATTATAAAAACCATCAACATTTTTTGAATCTTTTATTTTTTGAATTACTTAATTTAAACTACAATAGTTTTCCTCTTAAAAAAATAATATATTTATTTTGTTACAGCTTTCAAATTAAATACATTCACCTTGAATTACCTAAATTAAACTAGGAAAAGTTCCTCTTAATAGCTAATCTCTTTATTTTGCTTCTTTAATTTTTTCATCCTAAAAAACTAATATATTTATTTTGTTACAGTCTTTATTTTGTACAGTGTACACGACTTGCCTAGTCCACAACAAAAAACCACTGTCCACTGTAGTTGCCCACCTCACTCCGAGGGAGCATCCTCAGCGAGCAGTGTTTTTATGACAGGCGGAATGCTTATCAATAAATTAGTCCCACCAACAGCAGCCACAAATCAGCGAGTGGAAGTGAGATGGAGATACGGCAGAGGGAGATAGGCAGATAGGGAGGGACGGAGATGGAGGGGGAGTGGTAAATGGTAAATCTATGACAATTTATGTAAATCAAAGTTTAAATAAATGTGCCGAAAAGACGCATAACAAGTCGGTAGGCAGATGAGACTCAAATGCACTGGCAAAAAAACCTTACAAGCTTTTTAACAAAATATCCAATACATTTTATTAAAAAACAAGAAAGGAAGGCTAGCTTCGGTACCCGAAGCTTAGAATACCCTTGCAGGCTAGTTGTTCTTAAACCGTTCAATCGTTTGTATGTCAGCTATAGGATATAGTAATCCGATTTTTGGATTTTTAAATTTCTAAAAAGGCTTTACTGTCTATGAAAACTGTTTTTATCAAGAATGAATTAATTGTCTTGAAAAACACCAGAGTTATGCTCAATGACCCATTTTTTCCCATAGTTCCTATGGCAGCTATAGGATATAGTAGTCCGATTTTCATGAAACTTTCAGGATATGCTGTTTTTCCCAATCGTTCCTATGGCAGCTACGTGATCTAGTGATCCGATTCCGGCCGTTCCGACTTATATACTAACTGCAACAGATTAAAGGGTCGGTGCAAAGTTTCAGCCTGATGGCTTTAAAACTGAGGGACTAGTTTACATAGCAACCGACAGACGGACAGACGGACAGACGGACATGGCTAGATCGACTCGGCTGGTGATGCTGATCAAGAATATATATACTTTATAGGGTCGGAATTGTCTCCTTCACTGCGTTGCAAACTTCTGGTCAAAATTATAATACCCTCTGCAAGGGTATAAAAATTTTAATTGTAAATGATATTATTTGAAAAAAAAATATCAGAACGCTATATTAAGAAAGAAATAGTCTTAATATTAATATTTTTGTTTACGATATTATGTTTTTTTTTTATTGATAATATATTATTAATTTTTGTAACATTTACCATAAAATATTATTTTTTTTAGACCGGTCAAAACAAAACAAAAAAAAATTGTCATTTTGCCAAGCTCATAATTCAATTGTTGCAAACATTTTTTTTCCTTCCAACTTCTGCCAACAAATTTGAATTTATTAATTTCTTATTTTTATTTTGAAGACATGAAATTTAAAGCTAAGACCACAAATGCGCCATCTATACGTTAAATTTTAATCCGCTTGAAGGCGCCACATATTATAGCAGCTTTTAAGCCAAGAAATTATAAAAGGCCAAAAGCTGTCCGCCAAAGCGTTTCGGTGCAAGTCTGTAAAATGTTAAATAATTTTTAATGATGTAAGCTCTTTTTTAAATGTGTAAATAGAAAAAGTTAAATGTACAAAATGTAATAAACTAAATTTGTATATTAATAAAACCAAAATGTTCAAAGGCCAAAAACTGATAAACTAATTTAAAAATCAATTCCTTAAAAGTCAGTTTTATTCTTGATGCGACGATTCGATGTATCTATTCATACACATATATATAGTATTTAGTTTGGTAAAAAAAAATATATACTATACATATGTATATGTGATTCTGTACCATCGTAAATATAGTCACCATATTGCATATTTATACCCATTTGGTTTTTATTTGTTTTAGAATAATAGACCTTTAAATAGAACCACCCTAAATAAATAAAATTGTATCCGATTTGTTTTTGTAGACTATTATAAAAAAATTTATCAATGCAGAGCTATAAATATATATATTTAATTTCAACGTTTAATTTCCAAAAATTAATGTATTAAGCAAGCAACGACAGGAGCAACGACAAGAGGCTCCGGCTCCTCTAATCCCCTTTGTTTATTGATTCCATTGTTATTATTTCTCTGCGGCAAAATGGTGTGAACAAGTGCCTGTGGGGGCGGGGTCAGACCCCCCTTTTTTTTTGGCAACAGCAACAGCAACAACAACGGCAAGAACAGCAGCATCAGTAGCTAAACCAACAAGCGACGATTATTGTTTATTAGAATAACAAGCAACCGCCGCAACTGACACGTTTATTAATGACCCCCGAGCCAAAACTCACACATTTATGATTTGGAATTTGGATTTCGATTTTGGGCTTTGGCCAGGTTCATTCACTCACTTTAATTGCCGGCGGTGGCATCCTTGATGCATTGATGCCTCCGCCTCAGCTTATTATTCAATTAAAGCAGTCATTGGTTTTTAATGATTTTATTAGCAATTAATTGTTGCCAGAGGTGCTTAAGGGATCACAATCGAAATAAATCATCGCTGAAATAAATAAAATGATTTAAGTAGCTGCAGTAGCTGCAGCAGCAGTAATTTCAAAAATGTTTTTTAATGGAAAGATCATAAGTTGTATTAGTATCATGATTAATTCCATTTACGGGCAGATTAATAGTTGTAATTTGCTGATTTGCAATAGCCAGAGGATCTAAATCACAAAATAAAAATCCCTGTCTTTTCAAGTATTAATAAAATAAAGGAATTCAAATAAATACAAATTAAAATACTTTGCGTACTTCTATTAATACTTATGAAACCGTAAATGTTTTTTTATTGGCATTATCATTTTAACTTTCTATCCTATAAAAGTGAGTAGTATCCAACCTTTTCCCATTCAATTTAAATATAAACTCGGTGTGATTGAAATCCATCCCCCCAATTACGATAATTAAATAAAGGTATTCAAATAAATATTAATTAAAATACTTTGTATCCTACTATTAATATATATAAATTTGGAAATCCATAAATGGTGTTTAATTGGCGCTATCATTTTCAGTATTATTAAAATATCAAGTATATGGTGCAAGTATCCCAACTTTTCCCATTCAATTTAAATAAAAATCATTCATATTTCATTGACAACTCAGTGTGGATGAAATCCATCCCCCCAATTACGATAAAACCACAACAAAAAGCGAGTTGAATGCACTTTCTCCCTTCCCCTTCTAAAAAAAAAAGTGCACTCCGCACCCTCACCTTTGACAGGCTAATCAAAGCCAATCCAGCAAAGTAAACAAATGCTGAAAACAATATTCGGAGACCAGAGAAAAAAAACACGCATTTCAAAAGCGCAGCAACAAAGGCCAGCTAAACAAAAATAATTATGCAAAAAAAGAGTTTATTGAAATGAAAAAAAAAACAATATAAACAAAAGGCCCGGACAAAAAGCGCTTACATACCATTGGGGCTCTCGATATAAGCTCTAAATTTGTGCATGACATCGGGGTATATATACTCGGATGTTTTGGCAGGGCGGTAGCCAGAACAGAAGCCTTCAGCGGGTGACCGATTGAATGGATGACCGATTGACAGACAGCCCATGTCCGCACACCAAACACACACGGACCCACGGACAAAGGGACCGGCGGACAGGCGGACAGCTGGACAGCTGGACAGCCGGACAAAGACAAAATTGACGATTAATCGATTAGTTGAAATTTTGACACATGAACAATTATCGGTCATGAATGGGGCAGCGAAACAACAACAACAGTATCAGCGATTATGGCCCGTCACTCAGTTGGTTGTAATGGAAACTGAAACTGAAACTGGAAATCCCAATTAGTGATTGTCAGGTAGGACACAAGAGAAAATCAAAATCAAGTGCAGTTCATAATTGTTTGGCGATTAATGAAAGCAATAACCGTGGGGCGGTTTTAGAGTAGATACAATCGAATCATCATAGGTTTATCTGCAGACTACAACTAAGTTACATACTTATTAATCGATCAAATAAAAGTATCTAAACGTAATCCGTAAATCCAACAAAGGAAACTATTTCATATTTTGTTGCTATCAATTTGTCTTGCCCGCTCTTAATTATTCATTGATACATATTTTTTTATGGACCGAATCCAGATTGTCTCGTTTGATATGCAGATTCACGAGAAGATTATGACAGTTTGTGGATCGTTCGGCGTTTTGTTTTTACGATCTTCACATATGAAAATTGCCCTTAACGATCGCCGATCAACGCAATCAACGCCAAAAAGCGAACAACTTTCGATAGATCAGATTCTACGCATTTAATGGCCCGACATAAATAAATTTGCACACGAAATGTAAGAGAATTGTGTTTTTGGTTCTGGTTTACAAGGGAGTTCGCCTTTTTTTCGACTGGCACCCCCTGCAACGATTTTTATGGGCGTAGGTGAGTTCGATTTAGGTGGGGTTTTTTTTATTAATAATTAACTAAATGGGGTTGTAAGACGGGGGCGCGGGGGGTTGTCAGTGCATTGAACTCTTTTTGCCTGGAATGTATTTCTTTCCCTTAATATTAATTCATTTCGAATAGTTAAAAAAATAATCAAAGGAAGTTATTGTTTTTGAATGGTTAAATATTATACAGCATTACTCTGGCAACATAAATATTTAAAGACTAAATAACTATTTGTTATATAAGAAAGACCTTTATTTGCTTAAAATTAAATTATTATTTAGTTAAAAATGTGAAAGTTATCCAAAATATAACAAAAATGTTACTTACTATTTTTTTTTCTTTTGGATTTTCTCGCTTGATTTTGATGAACCATAAGTTTGCGATAAAAAAAATAATGTATCGTAAATGCCAGCACTCTTACAATCCGGATACGAAATTGTATCCGTGTGTGCGTTTTGCATATGTATTTGTTTGGCCTATTTAAGTAGCATTTTGCTGGTAATGTCCGCCGTTTTGCATAGCTAAATGCCTTACAAACATCCCTAGAATACCAACCCCCTGCCTACCGCCTACCGCTTACACTACCCCTCCCCCTCTCCCATATCTTTTGCTTTATTTTATGTGACACTTTTATTTATCATTTTTTTCTTCTCTATTTTTTTGCTGTAGTTTGTTTCAGGGTTCTGCGTCCTTTTGGATTTTTTGTGAGCACTTGTTTTGTTGTTAGTTTTAGCCTGTCACAAACACACAAATAAATGCACTGATAAACCATTAATTGGGATTTTCAAGAATCTAATTTTATTTGGAATATAATTTAGAAAAATATTTCTCGAAGACATAATTACGAAATGATTGACTATTGTGTAAAATGTTTTTTTTTAATTTGATTTAAATGCATAAATTTCCAACTTAATTTTTTTGGATGTATGGTATTTGGAAAATATAGGATGCCTTTGCGTATGTCTGTGTGTTCTTTTCCGGTTGCTGTTTTCCTATTTATTCGTTGTTGAGCTCTGCCATTTCTATTTTTTTTTTTTTTGCTTCGTTCGTCTCTTTTTTTTTGCAACTGCTGCTGCTGTATCTTGTTCTTATTTGCGAGAGAGATATGCATTTTGAGCTTTTTTGCGGTTGCTTGGCTATGTTAATGACACTTACAAAAACCAAGAAATGTCACACCAACAAAAACAGCAGCAGGAAAAAAAAAGAGGAAACATAAACAGAAACAGAGAACTATGCATCTATGCATCTTGTAGATTCCACATCTCCAAAACCTCTTTAAGCCAACCAAAAGACCTCTCATAGTTTTTCCTCTTTAGTTGCATTCCCAACATTCACGAGCAGTGGATCTTCGCTAAAAGGGAAGGTTATTCAATAAGAATAAATATAATATTATTCTAATTTAAAACCAATTAATAGCATAATGGAATGGAAACATAGAACACAAATAAATACTATCCATAATAAAATAATCAAGCTAATAACAAAAATATATAATTAAACACAATTTGTGATTAAACAAATAAATATACAATAATAAAATATGAACATATCTGTAATAGTATAAATAACTACTTTAATTTATTTTAAAAATTTCATAAAATTTCAATAGTTCATATTAATTAAATAATAGTAAAAAGTATGTGGTGACACTTCTATAGTTTTTAAAAATATCAAGTTCAAAATTTGGTTCACTGTACTTTCCGAAACCATTAACATTGGCCAGCTAAGCCTGGCTGCAATCTAATTCCCCAAGCAACCGCCCAGCGCACCCCACCCCTAGCACACCCCTCTCAAGGACTCCCCCCTGCCCCCTGCCCTCCACCCCCG
>JAJJHY010004047.1:595384-651957 GCA_021224005.1 Drosophila setifemur
ATATAATTAATTATACAATAGTAAATACTATAATATTATATCAGAGAGAAAACAAAAATAATTCAAAATTTTAAACATTTGTATTTTATTTTTGTTCGCTTTAATAAGGCATATAAAAGTGGTTTATAAAAAAACGTACGTGTACTTATATAAAAACGTGGTAAAATAATCTATAATTAATTATACCATAGTAACCATATAATATTATATCAGAGACAAATCAGAGTTATAAATTTTTTTCTCGATTTTATTAAGAGTTTCGAACTTATAGTTCAATGAATTTTTAATATTATTAAAGAACTATTTCACTAAAATATAAAATGCAATTTTTTTGTTAGTTTATGAGCATTATAAAATATAAATTAAATTGTTATAAAAGGCATGTTTTGTCGCACTGTGTTGTCCTGGTGAAAAACCAGTTTTTCGTGCCCCATGTTGGCGAGTTAATGCGCTCCGTCTGATGTACCAAATACATATATCACTATATATTTCATGTCCAAATGTCTGATTGCATTCTAGGCATCTGGAATGGGGACGGTGAGGATGTGGATGCGCCTGGGCGCACTGCCAGTGGGCCTGGTGAGTGGACACATATATTGGTATCGAATAGACATTTAACGAAGCCTGCTGCTCCTCCGCCTTCAGGTGGCTTTTATTCTAATTCAGCTGGCCATATCCGTGCGGGGACATGGTCGCCTGATGGACCCGCCGGCGAGAAACGCCATGTGGCGCTTTGGCTATCCCAATCCGGTCAACTACAACGACAACGAACTGTTCTGCGGCGGCTATGCCGTCCAGTGGGAGAAGAACAGCGGACGGTGCGGGATCTGCGGGGATGCCTACCATGTGAAGTCGCCGCGTCCCCATGAGGCTGGCGGGGAATATGGCAAGGGCATCATTTCCCGCTACTACACCTCCGGCCAGACCATCGACGTGGAGGTGGAGCTGACAGCGAACCATTACGGCCGCTTCGAGATGTTCCTCTGCCCGAACAACAATCCGCGCCACGAGGCCACCCAGGAGTGCTTCGATCGGTATCCGCTGCTCATCTCCGGCAGCCGGGAGCACCGCTACCTCATTCCGCGCGATGCCAAGAAGAAGGACATCTTCCGGTACAAGGTCCGCCTGCCCGCCTATGTCACCTGCACGCAGTGCGTCCTCCAATGGACCTACTACACCGCCAACATGTGGGGCACCTGCGCCAACGGCACCGAAGCCGTCGGTTGCGGCAAGGCGGGTGAGTGGAGAAACTGAAATTTAAACATATACCATAGCTTAAAATCTTAAAAATGGCTTGAAAAACACAGAAGATAGGAACAACAATTTCAGGTTGTATGGTAGCTATAGGATATAGGAATCCGATCTGTTCAGTTCCGACAAGTGTGCATCCTACTAACATAACAAAGACTAAATCCATGTCCCTGTCATAACAAATAAACACAACACTATTCTCTTTAACAAAAGTATATAAATGTTATGGTTTATGCATTGATTTTAGTAATTTTATTTTAAGTCCAAGATTTTTATAATCCAAGAATTACCAAATTTATTTTTTTTCTTGCTAGAATAATTTGTATTAAAAGGTGACAAATAATTATTGCTTATTTTTTTATTATTAATAGTTTATATATTGATATTGCAAAGTTTGTTTTAAGTCCAAGAAATAATGTTTATAATGCAAGAATTGAATATTTTTTTTACAAAGCCAAATTTATTTTTTTTTGGCGTATTCATAAATATTTGTATACTCTTTAAGGAAATATTTATATATATTTTTTTTCGCTCCCTAATTATTTTCCTTCGCTTCTTTCAGAAACATTCCGCAATTGTGCGGATATAGCTATTATTTCCAACACAGGTGGCGGAGTTCCACCGATCTTCGTAAACAACAAGTCGCCATATCTACTCTACTATAGGGATTATCGGGCGCCGGAGGACAACAACATCTTCCCTCTGATTGTGCGGTGAGTTGGCAAATATAGAGAAAAATTAGCGATATCAGTAGTGTTATAGATCTACCTTCGATTTCATTATATTTTGATTTTTCTGTCTTTTAGTTTTCCTATATTTTATTTATCTTTTTATATTTTATTTTTCTTTTTATATATATTTGTACCCCTTCTATTGCGAACTTTTTCTGTGATATATAGTTTCTTAATTAAATCATTATTCACTCTCCTAAGCATTCATTCTACTTTCTGCTCTTCTACCGGTTCTTAACCGATTCTTTGATAACCGCTTTCCACCATTTTCCGCCTAACCGGTTCCGAGTGCATCTTTTTTTGAGAACATTTCTAACTTTCGCTTTGGTTTTTAGCAATGCCACGCGAAATGCGCGCAAGCAAGGCAACGCTAAAACGAAACCCGCTAAACCGCTTACCCGCTAAACAGCGTACCCGCTTTAAACCGATAAACCGCTTACCCGCTACCCGCTTGAACCGCTTTCCTAGCCTAGCTGCCACAGTTCCAGGTCCCAAAAACAAAATATTCTATATAGACACTCACTCATCCCGCTGGATTCTGGATGCCCGGATTAATCGGGTCAGAGTTCGTAACGAAACGGGGTAACGGTAATGTTCGCCCGCTTACATTTAAGTCTTCCAAACGGTTATGGCACACACAAACACTCCACACCACACACAAACACTCCACACACACACTCAGACACACACGCTGTATATAAAGAAATGCTTAAATAAACTTAAAACTGATATAAATGAATGTACATGTATATTGTTTTACCGTTTCGCTTAACCGATACGAAGAACCGATTCGATTGTTGCTGCTGCTGCTGCTGCTGGGGCATAAACATTCACATTGCACATGAAATTTTATTAACATTCGATCGACTTGGCATCGTTCTGGCCCATAAAGGAAACGGAAGGAACAATTCTCAAATCGAAAACTCGAGAACTCGAGAACCGGAGAATCGGTTAATCTCGAAAATCAGCTCCTCTCTCTTCATCTTCTTCTTTTTTCGCTGGCTGGTTGATTTCCCGGTTAGCTGGTTTTTTTTTTGTTTCGAAGTATCTTTTTTTTTCGTTTTCACATTAAGCACAAGTTGAACAATTTTGGAACAATTCGGTTGGGAGTTTCGTAATCTTTGGGTTTGGGTTTGGGCCTCGGCTCCGGTGTCAGCAGCTCACATCCGGATAGGTGAAGGCCATGATGAGGACCAGGAAGATGGCCACCTGCACCATTCCCACGAGCACGGTCTTGAGCAACTGCATCCGCACCTTCGGCTCCATGCGACGCTCGATGGGAGACTCCCGCGCCACTTGTCGGGCGGCGGTTGGGAAGCGAACCTTCCTGTTGGTCTCCAGGAGCCTTTGCGCCTCCTCCGCGTCGCGTCGGAGCTTGCTGGGATTGGATTTCTTGCGCCGGGCACAGGATGTGAGAATGGAATTGGGAGTGCCAGGGTTGCTCTTCTGGTTTTTGGGGGACTCGATCTCCGTCTGGGTGTGATTGTTCATCACTAGGCTGCTGCTCCTGTGTCTGGGCAACTCGTCGCCTCCGGGCGGCCTTTCAGACTGAGATCCACCACTTAATCCAAGGGCTTCCACCGCGAGGAGCGAGTAGGCGCCATAACTGGAGAGTCCGCCTCCTCCGCCACCCGCCTCACGCTCTGGACTGTGGGAGCTGCCCAAAAGGCCATCACTGGCACCATTACCATTACCATTACCAGTGAGCTTGCTCTCGGCATAGGCCAGGCTGTTGAAGAACATCTGATCCTGGTCCAGCAGATTGAAGGGCCTGCCCGTGCCAGTCGAGAGGGGTCGCAGCTGCTGGAGCAGCACGTTGGGATTCTCGCGGAGCTTCCGGAAATTAGTGCGCTGGAGAGGATGATCCTCCCGGAGCGAAGGAGCCGGCAGGTAGAAGCACTGCGACTCGTCGCCCGTCCTCAGTTCGTTGAGGGTCTTGGTCTCGATGCGGAACTCATGGACCAGTCCGAAGTTGTGGGCTCTGCTGATGATGCCGGCTCTGTGGCGGATCATTGGGATTTGCTCCAGGCGCAGACATCCCAGCTGCGTGATGGGCAGCTCATCATAGTTGATGGGACCCGTTCGGGGGGTGTAGAAAATGCTGGAGGATTGCTTTTCGGCCTCCGTCTCTGGTTCGGGTTTGGTTTTGGGATGGGCTTCCTGTCGGGAACGGGACTGGAGCTGGAGTTGGAGCTGGGGTTCCTGTTGGGTGTCGGGGTGGGTGTGGCCACCTCCGCAGCCCGTATTCTCCCCTACCGGCTTCCCTGTCGAAGTCACCTTGAGGGTGGCCTCCAGCTTCTCGCTCAGCTGCTGGAGCAGCCGGATCTCGTGATGCAGCGCCGGCAGGTTCTGGCACACCAGGTCCATATCCAGCTGGCGCTCGCGCTCCTCCTCGTCCGGCTCCTCAGGCTCCTCCAGCTCCAGCTGCCGCAGCTGCCACTGTCTTTGGCGCACCTCCCTCAGCTGGCTGAGCAGGCGCTCCTGGCCCGCCGCCTGATCCTCCAGCTGCACCTGGCGCTGCTTCATAGCCACCAGCGGGGGGCTGTCCATCTGGCTGGAGGAGCTGGACGATGGGCTCATCTGCATCAGCGGGGCCAGGGTGAAGTCGTCCGCCCCCTCGCCCTCTCCGCCGGACCGGCTGCGCAGCAACGGCTCTCCGGAAAAGGTGCGATTCAGTTGGTCTCCTGCGGAGGGAGGGGGTAAATAGTTTACCAAATGTTTTTTTTTTAATTTTAAAACATGGAATTCTATTCAATTAGTAGAATAATACATTTAAATATGTTTAAATATTTAACTATTAACAATCGTAAAGTAATCTAGTGCAATATTACGATTGTCGGATTGTTTTCAACTTAAGTTTAACATCAAGGATTCATTATATATTATTTAAAGAATCAATTTAAATATTTAGAAAATACTTTTAGCAATCTTTGATACGTTAAAGAAAAGATTTATTAATTTGTATGGTGATTTTCCATTTAATTCAACTTTAAAATCAATGATTAGTTCAATGTTATTTTCAATCTTATCTTATTTACATATTTTACATTGCATTTTACTATTTATTGGATTTTATTCAATTAAAGTCAAAGTTAAGCTCGAAGATTAAATAATTAATCATCTTAACATTTCCTTATATGGTAATAAAATATTTAACTAAAAACAAACGTTGATGAATCCAATCAAATTATAATTTTTATCGGTTATTGGATTATATTAAATTAAACTTTAACGTAAAATATGTGTTCTTTTTTTTCTAATAGTAATATACATATATTAAATAAATATCTTTTAACATTTACTTTCAAGTCAATCACTATATATAAATATAGTCTTTTTTAAATGTTTTACTAATAATACAAATATTGGATTTATGCCATTTTAGTTTCAAGACAACGATCAGATTGATTTAAAAAATTTTATTTTAAATTTGCGAAAAAACGTTTAGCAATCGTTATTAAATATTTAAATTCAATGAAAATTCGACGAGTTATTACATTTCCCAATTAATTTTAACTTTTAGTTTCAAACTGGTTTAAAAACAATCAATTTAACATTTTTTTAAAATATGCCTGTGATATACGATTTTCCCAAACCCGAATGACTCACCCTCCTGACCCAGATCCCCGACTTGGTCCAGGTGCTCGCAGCTGGTGCGTAGCTTGCGGGCCGTGAGCAGCTCCTTGACCTTCTTCACCGGCTTGCACAGGTAGACGAAGCTCTTGTTCTGGTGGTCCGGCAGCCGGATGGCCTTGGCCAGCTTTATCTTGTGGCGGTCGGAGGAGCTGCTGCCCCCCACCCCGAGACTGCTGCAATCGCTGCCCTGCGGGGTGTTCGTCAAATGGGAGATCTTGTGGCCCTGCATCGGGGATTGCATCTGGGATTGCTGCTGCTGATACTGCGGCTGATGCTGCGGCTGATGCTGCTGCTCCGGCTTGGCCTCGGTCTCCGGGCGCAGGCGATGGGCGATCCTGTTGGGAGATCTCTCCACCACCTTCGGTGCCGGGGGCTTGGCCACGCGAGGCAGATAGCTTCTCTGCGGCTTCCGGGGAGTGGAGCTGTTCTGTCCCATTGGGGGGTGGGTCACTTGGGCTGATGGCGACGTCGCCCAATCTTGGCCAGCCGTGGCTCGAGTGCGGCGAACGTTTTGAGCTGGAAGGGAAGGAACATGGCAGCGACACTGGATTCCTAATCCTATCTACTGAAACTTACTGGTGGGCAAGCCGCGGCAGAGCAGCTCCGTCCGGGTGTAGGTCGTCTTCCGACGCAAGCTCTGCGCCAGAGGATGGTTCTGCTGTTGCTGCTGCTGTCCCTGGGCTCCTGCCGGATTCTGGCCGAGACTCTGACCGCGCTCGTGGGTCTGAGCTCCACCTCCTCCTGCGCCCCCAGCCTGCATTTGAATGACCTGGTGGAGGCCGTCTTGGCCCCGGTCCATGTGCCGCAATTGATTAAGGCGATTGCGATTCATCTCTGCCACATGAGCAGGGACTACTTTTTCTTTTCACAAGTTCAGAACACACAAAAAGTGCGGAATGGCTACCAGGTAGCGGGAACAGGAACTGCAACTGCAACTGGAACTGGAACTGGCGGAGCACGGGGAGAACTGTGGAGCCCGATGTGGGTATGTGATGTTAGTGGAAGGTAGCAATGCTGCCGGGTGGCTGGAGTTACTGTTTCGGTTGTCTGATGAAATGAACAACATATATGTATGTGGATAGACCGGAGATCGGATGACGTGTCGTCCATGCCGGAACGAATTCAGACTGACACAAAAAGCAAAACACCAATACCTACTGAGATCTGGCCCCAGGAGTCATCGTTTTCGGAGAGCTCCTCGCTTTGCCTCACCTGTCAGTTGCGGCCCTGCTAAATTCTCAGTTAGTCCCAAATCCTGGAGTACTGGAAGGCGGACCGGAGAATGCAAAAACTCGAAGAGCGTCGCTATCTGGCGGGGCTGCGGATTAGCTACGGCAACGCCATCTCCGACTGCAACATGCGCAGCCAGCTGGCCAGCTTCCCTCAACGTTATCTGCCCATCCGAGGCAAGGCGGTTCCTCCCAATGTGCGCGGTGGAACGAGCAATGCCTTCAGTTGGCAGATGAGCAGCTGCACCGACCCCTCCCGGCACTCCAGACTCCCCAAGAGGTTGCGGGAACCGAAAACCGTGAGCCGTAGTAAACCCCAACCCAATCCCATGCCCCTTGACCAGGTCATGTGGGACACCAGCGTGCGCCAGTACAATGCCCTGCAGAAACGGGCCCTGGCCAGCTCCCTGCTGGAGAAATGTATCCAGGAGAACAGCAAACTGGAATTGAATGGATTAATCCCTGGAGCAGGAAATAAATCAAGCGATCAAGAAACTAAGAGACTTCCCTTGGGCACTTATAGGGGATTGGGAAAGACTCCTAACTCCGAACATCGCGGAGTAGTCTTGTCACATTAATTTATCAGCAATTAATTAATAACTCGATTTAATATTATTATATGGTACATTCATCTTTGGGTCTTCAAGGGAGAGAGCGGGTATATTCCCACATTCAAAGTTCCAATTATATTCTCTCAGTGTGGATTATTTATAATAAGGTTTTTATATTTATTTATCCATATTCCGGTATTTAAAATTTGTAGGTAGAGTTTTCTGTAAGAATGATTCCATATTCCCAAAATTGGGTTCAGGGTAGAAATTTCTAATTAAAAATTATTCCAAAATCGAATATTTAAAGTTCAATTTAATTTTCCACCCAATCCCAGTTGTTTTTAATCAATAAACGAATTAATAACAAAAGATTTTTTAAGTAGAACCGTCAAAAACAATGATGCTTATTTTTTTAGCATCTACATATGTACGTGAATATCCTATTTATTTAATTATATTATATCCTGCAAATATGAACTATTAAAAAACAAAACTAACCACTCTAAACTCCATGTAAAATTGGCTCTTCCAGTGACCAGAAGTGCATCGGATCACACGCTTTCCGCACCCTGCCAGGCATTGACAACTGGTGCGAGATCAACTGCCTGCGCTATCCGCCCAACTGTCCGCTGGAGGCCTGCCACTGTCCGTAAGTAGAGCACTGGAAACAGCAAAGATATAGTGCCCAATCCCATCCTAACCGATTCCAACCCCAGTCAAGACTGCGTGGCCATCGGGGAGCTGGCTGGAAGGGAGGGAGCCGATACCTACTGCATGGACCAGTGCCTTAACTACGAGTCCGAGTGCCCGCCAGACAAGTGCCGCTGCTATTAATCCGAACCCGGACACGAACCCGAACCCGGATCCGAATCCGACCCAGTGCCCCATTGATTGCCCAGAGAGGAGGAGACACGTTGACCAGATGTCTACGATGCGAGATCCAATGAATTGAATTTGAATTTAACAAAGAGAGAATTTCAATGTTGGGAATTTTTGGTGGGCGGATGAGCTGCTGTCCTCTGCTACTCCCGCTTGGAGGCCTCGAAGAGGAAGGGTCGCGTGAAGGACTCCAGGAGCTCGCGCTGCTCCCGCAAGCGCCGCGTCTGGGCCATCGGAGTCTCCGGGCTGTCGATGAAGCGCCGGGCCCGGAAAAGGGCCGACACTGTACTGCCCAGCTGCTGCCATCGCTCGGTGGCCCGAGAGTCCAGATGCAGAGCTTCGGGGATTTCAGGCGGCTGCTTCAGAGAGGCCTCCGGCTGACTCTTGCGACTTTGCTTCTTCGGGGCAAACATCTCCTTTTCGTCGAACGCTGTGGCAGAGGGTGGATAGTCTTCGGGAGCCAGGGGCATTGTCTGGCTTCTGATGAGCACCTCAGCCCGCTCCTCGCGGGCGTCCTCTTCGCTGTCCTCGTGAGGCAGGGCGGCACAACTGCCCATATCCAAGTCCTGTACATGGGCGAAACTGGAGGCGATCCTGCGCAGCGACATGTCCTTGGGTAGGGCACCTAAAGGAGCGGGAGTCATAGTGCCACCCGGAGGGAGGTGAACAGTCTCCCGCTTGAGCACTGACCCTCCCCCGTTGGCCTGCTTCTGCTGCATCCGGCTCAGATTTATACTCGAGAACTTGTTCCCATAGCTGCGACGCATCTCGGCCCGCTTGCGACGCGACTGCTCCGCCGTGATGGCCACCAGCTGGTCCCTCTCCATCCTGCGCGGCGTCGCCATGGCCAGGTCCAGGGGATCCTAATTGATTTTTGGTTTATAGTTTTAGTTTATAATTTGGGGGCTGCTAAAATTGAGGACCGAAACGGGCGCTGAAAATTTTGATTGTTTCCGTGTTTGTACAAGCTTTTTTGGGGATCGGGCAATCGGGACAATGTGCTGGACGGGCTGATTACGATACACTAATTTGGAAACGCCCAGTCGGAGAAAGAGGATCAACAGGCGGCCTTTGCCCGGACTACTGAGACCCGCCGTTCGATGCGCTGCAAAAAAAAGGCTAGCTTAGATCGGAATAGGATTTCTTGAATATTTGGAATTACCTTGAGGATTTGGATCCAGTGTGGTTTCTCTAACATCTTTGCCTTGTGCTTTCCTTGGGTGATTTCTCCAAATACTCGTATACACTTACCTCCGAGATTGTGCTCCAGAATGGACCTTCGGGAAACTCTCTAAAAATGTAGAAGTCCTTCCCAGTGATTTGATAGACATTTCTCTTAAGGCTTTTGGCATCTTTAATACATCTTCCTCATCTGGAGCTTAGACTAAACCTTCACTTATCACAACACAAGTCAAGGGAATGCAAATTCATGGGCCTTGAGAGCTCACTTCTCCAACCTCCGGAAACAAAAACAATATCCTCGAAAATTACGAATACTTTCAGAAATTGTAGGTACGAAAATAAATTGCCGAACTCTTGCATTTTTTGGGGGGGTGGCAAACTAGAATGGTAGTAGTGGCCTTAGATTAAGTTACGAATATCTGAGATTGAGGCCCAGCCCAGCTCGGGAGCGGACTTCCAGAGCTTGAGAGCCTCATGACTAAATGGATAACCGAAATCAAAACTGCAGGCGCTTCTTCTGGGGCAAGCCGTTGCCCCGCACCGTGGTCTCAACCAGCTTTCGCTTCAGGACCGGCTTCTCATCGCCGGGCTGCGGGTTGGCACCCTCCTTGGCAGCCAGAATGGCCGACGGCATCGGCAGCTTGGGGCCCACTGAAGGCGCTGGCTTGTTGCCAAAGTACGGCATGCTGAGGGCCTCGCGGCAGGAGACCCTGCGCAGGGGATTCATGGCGAAGAGGCGGCGCATTAGGTGGATCAGGTCGTTGCCGGCGGCGGTGAAGATGTTCTCCAGGGGCGTGCCGGGGAAGTGGCGGAAGCCGAGGTAGTCGTGAAGCTTGCTCAAGTGCGGCCACTCCGCCTCCGAGGGCGTGCCGAGCGTGACGAAGATCTTGGTGAGCTGGTCCAGGTCCGAGTCGCCGGGCATGAAGGGCACGCGCAACATCAGCTCCGCCAGGATGCAGCCCACGGCCCACATGTCCACCCCGGTGCCGTATTGCCGGGCACCGAAGAGCAGCTCCGGCGACCGATACCACCGGGTGACCACGTGGTGCGTGTAGATGCGATTGGGCGAGCCGAAGGACTTGGCCAGGCCAAAATCCCCGATCTTCAGCACCCCGTCGCTGTTCACCAACAGATTGTTGGGCTTCAGATCCCGGTGGAGGATCCAGTTGAGGTGGAGGTACTCCAGACCCTTCAGCGTCATGATGGCATATGCCTTGATGTTCGCCTGGGTCAGGATGATCTTCGTGTCCCTGATGATCACCTCGAGGTCGGTGTCCATGAAGTCGAACACCAGCGAGACGTTCGACAGCTGCCCGAAGACGTCCACCAGTCCGATGATGTTCTCGTGCTGCAGCTCCTGCAGGATCTTGATCTCCCGCAGAGCCGTCCGGTTGATCCCGTCCCTGGCATCGTCCCGCGATCCCTTCTTGATCTTCTTCACGGCCACAATCTGGCTGGTGACCGTGTCGCGGGCTTTATAAACTATGGCAAACTGTAGAATCGGACAAAACAGCGGGAATCCCAAATCAGTTTTGGTCTTTTCGTGCGGATATATGTGTGTTCAAGGACCTCACCTGACCCTCGCCGAGGAAGGAGAGCTTGGCGTAGCGGTCCTTTTTGTCGGTGGCTTTGGGCAGCATATCACAGCTGGGATCGGCCGATTTATCAGGTTTATAAATAAATAAATAACACAAAAGAAACCAAGAAATGCCAATGCGTTGGTCAGTGTGACCAGGTAGCTGTTATACAGTGAACACCACTAAATGCGGAAACGGTTAAGTTGTTAGTACACTGAAAATAAAGCTTGGGGAGACTTCAATATGTATCGACATGCATACCAACGTAAAAACTTTATACCATGTTTTTCTATTATCTATATGAAATTAGTGTATATCTTATTGCCCTTTCTCTGCTAACATAATTGCGTATGGTATTTTTCAAGAATATTGTGAATGCCAAAATGTTGAGAATGGTGTTAAGAAAAAGTACGCGAAAGTACATAAAATAAATAACTATGTGGAAAAACTAGGTTGTTCTGTACAACGAAATAATTTCCAATTTATTTTTATAGATTTAAATACTCAACCGCAAAACGGTCTTACTAAAACCGATAGATGTGCACATTTCGCATAACCGGCTTGCGTCGTTCCACAGCACTCGTGCAACGCGTTAGCGGTTCGAGCACTGTTCAACACTGGCAAGCAGAGAGAGCATTTTTCGCTGTTTTTACTTTTCATTTCGACAAAATCCAAACTTGTCTTGTTTTCCACGCGACTTTCCCGGATTTGTGAGATAAACGGTTGGCAAGATGGACGTGCGCCCCAACCAGACCATTTATATCAACAACCTGAACGAGAAGATCAAGAAGGAGGAGCTGAAGAAGTCGCTCTACGCGATTTTCTCGCAGTTCGGCCAGATCCTGGACATTGTGGCGCTGAAGACCCTGAAGATGCGCGGCCAGGCCTTCGTGATCTTTAAGGAGATCGGGAGCGCCTCCAATGCCCTGCGCACCATGCAGGGCTTCCCCTTCTACGACAAGCCCATGCGCATTGCCTACTCCAAGTCGGACTCGGACATCGTGGCCAAGCTAAAGGGGACGTACAAGGAGCGCCCCAAGAAGATCAAGCCGCCGAAACCGGCGCCGGGAGCCGAGGAGAAGAAGTGAGTAGCGACAGTAGTACCTTGGTATTGAGTATTGTACTAACCTCTCTTCCTATTCCTATTCCTCCACAGGGACAAGAAAAAGAAGCCGACCAGCTCGGAGAACTCCAACCCGAATACACAGACGGAGCAGCCGCCGAACCAGATCCTCTTCCTTACCAACCTGCCGGAGGAGACCAACGAGATGATGCTGTCCATGTTGTTCAACCAGTTCCCCGGCTTCAAGGAGGTGCGCCTAGTGCCGAACCGCCACGACATCGCTTTCGTGGAGTTCACCACCGAGCTGCAGAGCAACGCCGCCAAGGAGGCGCTCCAGGGCTTCAAGATCACCCCGACGCACGCCATGAAGATCACCTTCGCCAAGAAGTGAGCCCGCTATTTACACAAGCTAAGTGTAAGGATCGCGCCCGCCGCCGGCCCCTCAAGCAATCCTTTTTGCTTACCCCCCGACGGCGGGTTACTTCTTTTTTTTAACGCTCCTAATTTAAAGCTTAGAATAAATCGATATATACATACCAAAAAAACGGGATAATCATTAACTTGAGTCTTCATTTCGTGGGGGACAATGTATTCGGATGAGTGGCAGACGTTTAAGATAGCCATCTTAAGATTCATATTTACCCCACATACCAATATGAATAGCTCATCAACAAGATAAAACAATGGAATTACTGCTTATGGATATGGATGTCATATAGTTTATATATTTCTACAGCTTTTCACGGTCAATGAAAAAAAAATCGTGAATATAACTTTTAGTGTCAATTAGGTTAAATATATAAAAGTTGGAATTAAAATGTATTCATACTATTCCTCAGGGTCAACCATTTTCTTCCAATTTCGTTAGCTTTTCAGTTTGAATAAAATGAAATATTTGGAATACATGTACCTGCATATGTTGGTATTAAGCTTGAATAAATATATTCTTCAGGGATATGGTTTTCATTTATTTAACAATTTATAAACTTATATAGCTTTTTAAAGTAATCTTAATTGAGTGAAATATTTTCAATATATGCATTAAGCTAAAATAAATATGCTCTTTAGGTTCTTTAGAAAATCAATTGCTTTACGCTTTATTTCAATTTAAATTATTTAACCTTTTCAAGTCAATTGTATTTATAACATGTATATTTATAAGTAACATAAACAATTTAACAAAAATAAAGTGATACATTTTCTATATTATTTTCTATCTCTCTATTTCTACTTCTAACCACTCCCCAAATATAAGCACATATTTAATGTTCATATTAAAACTATAAAATATGTCAGTGAAATAATAAGTAATAATAATTTACAATATATAAATGCATCTGGTATATCCATGTACATTATATAACAATTAATTTATCCTTGGAGAGCAAGGATATGATCCATCTTATATTATAACCCGATGCTTAGCAATAAGCATTTACCGAATATATGCACATATTTAGCCCTATTTAATTTTATATTAAATCCGTATACTAGTAATCGGTTATATAATACGGTTATATAAAATGTACATATATCATTTGCGTTATATAAATGCCTTCATATGTACGTATGTATATCCATATTTATAACAATTTATTTACCGTTGCGAAGCAAGGATATCATCGATCTTATACTCTATCCCGATTCTTCTGGCCATTCCCATTCTCCCTTAAATTTTATAATAAAACTAGTTTGAGCCCAATTCAACAAATATTTTCTCGCAAAACTAGTGTATTTTTAAAGATTTAAATTAAGTTAACTATATGTTTGAAAAAACATATTTTACTCCAAAAAGAAAACAAAAGCAATACATGAATATAGTTCTATCCTGCTTATTTTTAACCAACCATTTCATTTCAGGTTATTACTTGTTTGATCCTGATTAAAATTATGTATTATAAAATATATAATTTCCACATTTTAAATATATAAACACTAAATTCTGTAATTATATGCAGGGTTTGCTAAAAATCAACAAAACCAGAATTTAAACATATTGAACTTGGCTATAACACTTTCGATCCTCATTAAATAATAAGATATATTGGAAATCGTATAATTAACAGGTTTTAAACATAACAAGAAAGGAAGGCTAGCTTCGGTACCCGAAGCTTCGAATACCCTTGGTTATAGGATATAGTGATCCGGTTTTTGGTTTTTAATTTTTTAAAACGGCTTAAATGTCTATGAAAACTGTATTTCTTAAGAATAAATTAATTGTCTTGAAAAACACCAGAGTTATGTTTAATGACCCATTTTCTCACATCGTTCCTATGGCAGCTATAGGATATAGTGGTCGGATTTTGATGAAACTTTCAGGATATGTTTAAATAGTCATTAAAAAAAAAGTTTCCTAAAAAATAAATTAATTATCTTGAAAAATTATGAATTTATGGTACCTTTTCCCAATCGTTCATATGGCAGCTATGTGATGTAGTGTTTCGATTCCGGCCGTTCCGACTTATATACTACCTGCAACAGATTGAAGGGTTGGTGCCCGATAGCTTTAAAACTGAGGAATTAGTTTACATAGCAACCAACAGACGGACAGACAGACGGACATGGCTAGATCGACTCGGCTGGTGATGCTGATCAAGAATATATATACTTTATAGGGTCGGAAATGTCTCCTTCACTGCGTTACAAACTTCTGGTCAAAATTATAATACCCTCTGCAAGGGTATAACAAGTAAGAACGTTACTGTCGAGTTTCCCGACTGTTACAGATCCTGTACAAATTTGGTTATAAGCAAAATAAATCAAAACAAAAAACATATATATATATTTACAGCGAGTCCGGTCTGGGATTCGAACCCAAGATCTTCACGCTTTCAATCTAACGTCGTAACCATTCAAACACAAAACTTTACAAATCAGCCACTAATACAGTAAAAATATATTGAAGGCACACATTCATACATACTTGTATGTATATGAAGGTAGTGGCAGCGCAGCTGCAGCGGCACTTCCGAGAAAAATCAACCACCGAACGCAAGCGATTTACCGTTTGTTTGCGCAAATAAATAGATTTTTTGTGTTTAGCGCCTGTAAACTTTAGGTATTTGTTGTGCGCTTTCTAATTAACCAATCTTGATGAAATTTTCAGGATCGGTAGGAATCTATGCTCCAATTGCATGTGTATTTTTAATTTTAGCTTGAAAATTGTGCAGTGCAGGGCAGTTCAAAAATAAAAATTCAAATTGCTGGGGCGGTGGGCGTGGCACCTAAAAAAAAAAAAAAAAACTTCATCTGCGTAATAATTACGAGAATCTGCACTGTTAATAAGGTTCTTCTAGCTCTTACAGTTTCTGAGATCCGTTCGCTTACCCAGACGGACGGACGGACAGACGGACATGGCTATATCGACTCAGCTCGTCATGCTGATCAAGAATATATATACTTTGTGGGGTCTGCCACGCCTCCTTCTGCCTGTTACATACATTTGCACAAACTTAATATACCCTTTACCCTTTGGGTACAGGGTCTAACTAGTTTGAACCCAATTCAACAAATATTTTCTCGCAAAACTAATGTATTTTTAAAGATTTCAATTTAATGAACTACAATTTGTAAAAACATATTTTGCTCCAAAAAGAAAACAAAAGCAATACATGAATATAGTTCTATCCTGCTTATTTTTAACCAACCATTTCATTTCAGGCTATGACTATGAATTTTGTACGTGTATTTTAGAAATCGTATAATTTACACATTTTACATATATGTAAAAACACCTTTTTGATAACTTTATATATGTATATGTGCACACTAATTAAATGTAGGGTTTGCTAAAAATCGTGTAAAAACCAAAATGTAAACATATTGAGCTTGGCTATAACACTTTCGATGATCATTAAATAATCAGCTATATTAGAAATCGTGTAATTAACAGGTTTTAAACATAAAAATATCTTTATGATTCTAAGGAAAACCTTTCCTTAATATCCCTTTAGCTTTTGCATATCTTCTTAGTTATATTTCTTGTAATAACCCATATCTATTAAAGATCTTTCGATATATCTTTCCCCTATTTACTTTTACCATCCCCCCAAAATCCAGTAAACCCAGCAATAATTTAGCAAGACTTTGCATTTTATTGTGCACGAGAAGCCAACAATATGGTTTTCTTTTCCTGGTAGAAGCCGATTGTACATATTTCCTTTGCGTGTATTACATTAAGTGTGCTTAAAGTGTTGCTATTGTTGTTGTGAGTGTGAGTATGAATCATGACTTATTTTCGTGTGCGGTTAATGTGTATATGTATGTTATTTTTTTAGTGTTAGAATAGATACGAGCATATTTTTGGGATGTTGAGTGTTGTGATCAGTGTCGGACTTCTTAGGGGATGTGATGTGTGTGTAGATCTCCTGTTCCCGTTTCAGTAAGTGGATATATAATAATTTTTTGAATGAGGCATCTCCTACATTTACGCGACCAAGATGATGTGTTCAAGTTAGTTCTCCAAGGCGGCGGCCTCCTCGGGCAGGGGACGCTCCTGATCAGTCCCGGGCACCCCGCCGATGCTGGCACTGGAGGCGCTTGGGTCGACCGCCTTGACCTCTTCCTCGGGGTTCGGTGCCGGAGCGGATCCGGAACCAGCGCTCGGATCGCCGGCCTCCTCCACATCGCTGGTGAACTTCTCCATGAACTTGGCCAGCTTGTCGGAGTTCCCGCCCACCAGAAACTCCAACACGACGCCCCCCTTGATGAACACAAAGGTGGGCATGCTGGTTATGTTGTACTCCACGGTGATGTCCTCGTTGTCGTCCACGTTGACCTTGAGGACCACCACGCGGTCGGAGTACTGCTGGGCCAGCTCCTCTAGCTTGGGGGCAATCACCTTGCAGGGACCGCACCAGTTGGCAAAGAAATCG
Source organism: Drosophila setifemur (assembly GCA_021224005.1). NCBI lineage: Eukaryota > Metazoa > Arthropoda > Insecta > Diptera > Drosophilidae > Drosophila > Drosophila setifemur. Next base: position 612,358 of record JAJJHY010004047.1, read on the forward strand.
ATCACCACCAGCTTGTCCTGGGCCTGCTCCAGCTGCACGTCGAGATCATCCTGGTTGCGCACCATATAAGCCATAATTTTGCCTTGTTTAGGGTTTGAAACACAAAAGGGCGATCTATTTAACAGGTATTCTGTGTAATTTTTGCTTTTCCAGCTTTCAGGGCACGACTTACTTGGAGAAAATTGCGGTTGGATGTGACTGCTACGGAGAATTTTGATAAATGAACGAGTCAAGGGGCAAGCCAGAGCTTCCTGATTCTGGAAGTTTTTTAAATGTCTGCCGAGGTGGATTAGTGAGGCCTTGCGGAGACACTTTGAAGCTCACCTAAGTTGGTATTTTCCTTTTTTTAAGTTTTTCACAAGATTGAGTTTTTAATACCAAGTTTTTGTATTAAAAATTTTGAAAGTCGTATAATTTGTATTCCAACACTTCGAGGGACTGTTCAACAGAATAGAACAGAAACTGAATATTAGAAATTGCAATTATAATAATTAATTACCCTTCTTTAACCATTCACCCTGTTTTTTTTACGGAATATTAGAAGAAAAATGTTGTCATTTACTTCCATTATGGTAAAATAGTAAAAAAACTAGAAGTAGTTTTCTTTGTAAAATGCAACATTTTCGGATTAATTAACTTGTTTTAATTCCATTTCAGTTTTTATATATATGTTTTATTTGAACTTACTTATTATTTTGTATGTGCGACTTTGCGGTGTTAAAAACTAGATTTCTTTGTGCATATACTTGTATGTAAAATGCAACATTTTCTGAATAAGTTACTTGTTTTAATTCCATTTCAGTTTTTAATATTAATGTATTACTTGAACTTACTTATTATTTTGTTTGTGCGATTTTGCTGTGTTAAAAACTTGATTTCCATGGTATTTGGTATTTTTCAAACTGAATTTGGTGAGGTGATTATAAGCCAAACGAGGTGAATAAGGGAGGCCCCTGAAACCCACCAAGCCGGATCGTAAACTAGGTGGCAACTCACCTTTGCCGCCATTTTGTTAACGAAATGACGCTTAGGGAAAGAGAAAGGAAATACAAAAAGGAGAAAGAAACAAAAATGGCGGGGAAACCATTGTCCAATAATTGAAATCCCTCAAAAAGATCAAATGAATGATATATATTTTTTATGTTGGAACTTATTTACAATTATAATTCCTGCTTATACAATTCCTGCCCACAGAAACACCTTTCTTCGGTTCTCCCTGATTTCAGTAGGCCTTGGCTCCTTAATCCAAGCTGAATCCAGTCTCCGGACGGGTTAGTCGGCAGTAGGCTTCGGGAGGTCATGTCAACAGTTTGCCACAGTCGCTCTGGCATTAGTAAACAAAACTTAAATCACACACATGAAAAATCACTTTCGATAGCCAACATTAACAAAAATCTTTAGGACGCTGCTAAATTTTCCAGTGATAAATACCAATTACCAAATACCAACCAAACCAAACCAAACCAAATCTAAATAACTTAACTGAGATTTCGAAACACACAAAACAGACCCTAGGGCGATTATCCGGGCAATCGGGAGGTGAAGAATCGAGTCGAAATGTCCTACCAGATCAAGTCCACGCCGTACTTCCGGCGCATGTTCAACAACAGCAAGAGGAACGGGCAGCTGCAGAGGCTGCGGGAGGAGTACGAAAGGATCCAGGAGTTCAACGATCGCACCATCGAGCTGAAGATGCGCCAGGTGCGGCTCAAGCGGCTCTTCCGCGAGATCGAGGAGATCAAGGAGGGCGGGCAGCCGGATGAGCAGGCACAAAGCCACTCTCTTAGTGACTCCACCTCGCCCAGCTCCGCCACGCGGGTGGTGCGGCGCCGGCAGCAGAGACAGACGGCCGTCACGCCGGAGCAGCGGCGCCACCATCAGCGGGTGGAGGCCCTGGCCCGGGCCCGCGAGCTGGGCAAGGAGATATCCCGCCGGAATGCGGAGCTGACCGCGTCCGGAGCCGGGGGCTTCCTGCGCAGCGAGCTGCGCATCACGGCCAAGATGCAGGCCGTTGCCGATGCGCGTCAGGAGGCGGTGGACCGGCGGGAGCGGGCGGCCAAGAGGATCAGCTATGGGAACGACCAGTCGCGCCAGAACCTGATGCGCCAACTCCAAGTGCGCCAGAAGCGATCCCACGGCGGATCCCACTCACCCGCGACTGTCCAGGTGAATGTCCCTCGTCCTAGTCACCAGACCCAGCATCGTCATCTGTCGCCGGACCGCTGCCTCTATCCGGATCTGACGGCTAGTCACCTGGAATTCCTGGCCAACGAGGCGAAGGCGAAAGCGCATGTGGAGCAGCAGCGCTTACAGCGCGAGTTGGAGGCCGAGCTGGAGCTGGAACTGGAGGAGGAGCGCCTGCGCAGGAGGGAAGAGTACTCCGAGGAGGAGCGCTTCCGGCGCGATCAGGAGTACTCCGAGGAGGAGCGCCTGCAACGGCAGGGCGGCGACGAAGTTTCGGAAGCAGAGGGCGACGATGGCACCGGCGAGGAGATGCTCAGGCTCGAGGATCTCGCCCTGGAGGAGGAGCTGCAGCGCCGGCAGCTGATGCAGCAGAACCAGGAGGAGGAGGAGGCGAAGCATCAGCAGCTTCGAAGGCTGATCTGCTTCTCGCTCAGCTCCACAACTAACAACGGCTCCGAGCTGGACATGGTGACCGCCCCCCTGGCTCCAGAGGACTCACGATGCGTCTCCATAGCCGCTCATCAGCCCAGACAAGCTGTATCCAACCTACTGGAGGAGGAACAGCTCCTTGAGAGGCTGCATCAGCAGGAGGAACAGCTCCTTCAGAAGCTGCAGCAGGAGGCTAATGAAGCACCTGCAGAGGGGGAGGAGGAGGTAGATCCCTTGCCCCTTCAAAACTGGCGTCGGGTCTCACTGATGATGCCCTTCATCAAGACCCTATCGGTAATGGAGGCCTCCCAACCAGTTGTATCCATGAGCATTACAGCCGCCGCCGATGAAATAACGTCCTCGCCTGGAATTTCCACCTCCATGTACTCGTATCAGTTCAATGAAGGCAGAGCACCCGTGATGGAGGAGCAGCTCCAGCACGAATTCATGGCGTCCGCCTGCAAGTTCATCGACATTTCGGAGCGGTAATTAGATCAGCGGAGGAGGATCGTTCTCCAGGCCTGGTACGTTCCTTAATCTCGGATAGAAGCGGTGAGTTTTGCTAGTTTAATATCTATCCAATAGTTTAATAATCGAATCCCCTCCAAACACCACGAAAATGGTACCTCCAGAGGCGTCTCTGGTAGCTACACAACCACTTTTTTGCAACAAGCGTTCCCCCGAGGGGCAAAAGATTTGTTTTGTAACTGAAACGCCTTGGTCCGACGTCAATCCCCGCCAGAAATGGAAATGGAGGTACAATGTAATCACATCCACAAAATTTAAATTTCTTTGTAAATAAAATTGATACTATTAAGCATTATAAATAAAGAAAATGCATCGGATCCATCGGAATATATTAACATTTGTCGAGATATATCAATTTGGAAATGCATTTAGAAATAAAAATTATAAAGTGTACTGAAAACAAACCAATTTTAATAATTATATTTGTTTAAAAGGTAAGATAAATGTCATAAATTTATTCTTTAAAAAATGTGTCGAAAATTTTCTTGTCCTGGTAAAATCCTTTCGAGCTGTTTAGCCCGATGATGTGGGTTTAGGTGATGTGCGANNNNGGGGGGGGGTCCTGCACCATCTTTTTCCCCTCTTCCTTTACCCCTTCGTCCCTTGGATCCTGCTTTCCATGCTCTGTAGAATTCAGATTTATTTTCGCTGAATTGAGCCATTCCCTGACGGACTGGTCGTGCGCCTCCTTCAGTTTCCGTCTCGCCTCTGAACTTGGGCATCCAGAGATCCTGCCTTCGTTTGTAGCCCGGCATCCAGGCGGTCAGGGCATCAAGGAGTGCCTTATAGAAGGGATTCTTCAGCTGCGGCACTTGGTACTCCCTGTGGAACAAAGGTCCATAGATAATGGCATCGAACTCGTCCTCGAACTCCTCATCCTGCATGGGATAAACGCGCGACTCTAGCATGGTGAAACTTAGCGAATAAAACATACATATCATAAAGATCAGAATATATAGATAGATACGAGTATTTATCTCCCACCTGGGTAACATCTCCCTGAGATAGCGCACCCTCTTTCCGCAGTTCATGTCGATGACTTTTGGGATGAAATGCTCGCTCTTCCCCGCCAAGTCCGCATCGACCAGGAGGCGATTCAGCGAGGGCGAAAAGTGCTTGTCGTGGGATAGCCTCAGGAAGAGGATACCCTCCGTCAGGTCCCATTCCACCACGTGAGCGTAGACCTGGCGTCCTAGCACCAGGTTCCGGAACTGTGCCGTGGTCTCCGGAGGCCAGTGCCGCCCCAGCGGATGAATGTGGGACAGAGTTCCCCTGGCAGCAAGAGCTGGAACATACCCAAAAAAATCGGGGAGGAATCTAAGATTCCGATGGGACACTTCCGCTCCGCAGCCGTAATCCACGTAGTAAATGGACACGCTCCGGGTGTAGGACGCCGGCGTCTCCACAATCATCGCCCGACGCCATCCAAATTCGTAGTTGGCCACACAAATTAATCCCTTCCTTAGGAAGTAACGCGGCATGCAGCTCTTGTAACCACTCCCACAGTCACGGCTGTAGAAAATGCTAAATGGAGAGGAACGGAGGTTTAATGCAGTCTGGGGAGGATTAGCGTGCGTAACTTACTTCATGTTCTCGTTGAGTTCGTTCAGCAAAGTGGGGATGTGGTGACCGAAATTGAACCAAAACTGAAAGGGACTGTAAGCCTTAAATGCAAATATAGAGAAGATTAGTGTAGTAATTGTATATATATATATATTTAAATCAATGGAAGTACAATATAAATCTAAGACAATTGAAATATAACAGAAAAACAAAACAAAATCGAATATTAATTTAAAAGAAACCGAATTTCGAACTTGAATTTAAATCGAACAGAAAAAAAATATATATATTTTAAATGGAATAGAAATCGTTTAGTATAGAAAAAATATATCGATTCGAAGTGTAGAATAAATCCAATTAATATTCAACAGTACTCCAAAGTGTACGTAATTTTGTACAAATCGGATTTAATCCTTAAGAATACTCTATTTTTTTCGGAAATGAATTTGTTATATTTACAAAATATCGAATTGAGCTAAATTTCCGATTTCTGCCATAATTCATCAGTCAGCTTCAGGATATAATGGTTTTATTTTGAAGACATTTTCAGGATCGGTCAAGTTAGTCATAAAACAGCCATGTATAAATATTTAATCAATTATTGTTGGTAATACCGAACGGTTTCAATGCTCCCATGGACGGTTCGGGTTTGTGCTAAGTTGCAGCTAGAGAGCAATCGGACAGACGGAATCCAGATCAGGTCGGAGACATCTTGTTCAATGCGTTGAAAACGTCCTTTGTTCCCTACTGCAAGTGTTTACAAATAAAGATCTTATAATTTAATAGAAACGCACCTCGGTCACGGAGATAAGGAGGATATCCTGCTCTTGACAGTGATCCTGTAGTCGCAGTGGAGGCAACTCCCTGTCCAATGTCATGGCATCCTTGGGCCTGTCCACCTTAAAAACGGCATCCGTCTGTAAATTATGAATTCCGACTTTAAAGGTATTAAAAATGGGAAAAACGCACGACCTAGCTAACCAAACAGCTTTCGGGAACGGCGGAATGGAGTTCCAGGCGCCTAATATAGCTCGCCATTAGCTCCTCCGCATCCGCCTTCTCAATATGCTCCTCTTCCTGCCCAGCCTGTGTCTGTGCCTGTGACGAGTTCTGGTCCTGAGCAAAGGGATTTGTTCCGGCTGCCACCTCCTCGTCGTCGCTATCCGCCAGTGGCAGCTCGCCGGCCTTGTTTGGAGATTCCCGGGGCGATTCTTTGGACGGCAGTGTGGTTTCAATGGTCTGGGCCTGACAATTTAATTGCGTGGACATTAGCCCCGCTTTCATGAAGTTGCCCTTGTCGTCGGGCAGGTGTTTCAATCGCTGCAGATTTCTGTTGAAGTCGTCACTTCGGTTTTGTTCATCTGATCCCGCATGATCTCGCTTTTTAGGAAATATTTTATTTGGAATCAATTTGATGCTTTGTTTAAGGTTGTTGTCCGGGATATATTCATTAGAAAGCTTCGAGATATAATCATCGTGGAAAGGGCCATATTGTTTACTTGGTTTTAATTTAACTTTGGTTGAATTCCTCACCTGACTGATAGGTCGCTCCAGGTCACATGGCTCTTCTGCTGCGGTTTTCTTGGATTTTTGTAAATTTACCCCAAGATCAGGAATAACATATTAAGGCAAACTATTTAGTTTGAAGTCCTTGTGAGATATTCGATATTTTGAGCTACTTTACCTTGGGTTTTCCTGGAAAATCCTGCAAAGCTTTATTGTGTAGATATGTGATGAAAGATCCGCGAAATTTGCGCTCCTTTACATTGGGCCCTGAGGATATATCGTTTACCAGCTTCGCCTGGTCTTTGTTCTCACTTACTATATCCATTTTAATTAGTTTTTTAATTCAGAATTTCTTCATTTTCCACGAAAAATTAAAAAAAAAAATGCAGCGTCTATGAAATATAACTGTAATTTCAATTCTTAAAGAATTCTCGCCGGTCTGGCAATATGGCTAGTGATGGAAGTGGAGAACTCAGCTTTTTGGGGGTTTGAAAATATTAAATATATAATAATAAATAACATTTTGTTTTTCGCTTTGTTATGTTTTTAAATTGTTTTCCAAAACAACCAGATGCTCTTACTACCCTACCCTAATTTTAACAGTCTGGCAGCACTGGCCGATAGGTTTTCATTTGTTTACGCACGTGTTGTGCAAAAACTAGAATTTAAAACTAAGATAATAACTTAATAACTAAATTTAAACACTAATATAACTTAACAAGAAATGGACAGCGAGGCGGATGACTACGAGTTGAGTGGCTCCGAGCAGGAGTACGACGAGGAGGAGCGCGAGATCCTCGAGGATCTGCGCAAGCAGCGCCAGAAACGCCAGGAGCAAGATCCGCGCATGGAAGTGCTCGGCTTCAGCGATGATGAGGAGCAGGACGAGGATGATGTGGCGGATCTGATGCGCGACAGCGACATCGAGGGCGCCGAGGATGACGACGGCGACCTGCCCAATACCATGGACTGGGGCAGCAAGCGGAGCACCTACTACAACACGGACTTCGTAGACCAGGACTACAGCAGCTACAATGCCCAGGAGGAGGAGCAAGCACGCGCCGAGGAGGAGGAGGCCAAGAAGATCCAGATCCGATTGGCGAAGCGCCTGAGCGAGGCCGACTTTCAGCTGGACGAAGATGTTGCGGCAGCCAGCAGCGATGAGGATGATGATGTGGGCACCAAGAAGGCGGGAATTAAGGTAGTCTGAGTATTTCCCTTAAATGATTATAACTAATATTACTGTTTTTGCCCCCGCCTCCAGGTAACCACCGATCTGAGTGGCCTCTCCGCCCGCGAGCGCCTCCAGCTGCTGCAGAAGGACTCGCCGGAGTTCCTGGGCCTCACCCAGGACTTCCAGAAGCACATTGAGGATGTCCAGGGCCTGCTCACCCCAGTCTTGAACTATGTGCGCAACCATGATGTGCCGATGGTGCCTGCCCTGCAGTTTGCCAGCCTCTACCAAAACGTGCTGACCACCTACTGCTCCAACGTGGCCTTCTACCTGCTCCTGAAGGCGCGACGGAGCAGCATCAAGTTTCATCCGGTGGCCAAGCGGCTGGTGCAGCTAAAGCAGCTGAGGGAGCAGCTCACTCCGCGCTTCGAGGAGTTCATTCGCCCGCAGCTGGAGGCTCTGCTGGAGAGGATCCAGGATGGAGACGCCTTCACCGTGCTGGATGTGGCGCAACGCAAGGCCAAGCTGCAGATCCTCAACAAGTACAGCAGCGGCGACCCGGCAGCAGCGGCTGAGTTCAGCGATGATGAGGAGGATGCTGCTGAAGATGGGGCGGCTGAGGCTGAAGATGGGGCTGCTGAGGCCGAGGAGGAGGAGGAGGAGGAGATTGCCCGTCGCGGCATCACCTACCAGATGGCCAAGAACAAGGGCCTCACCCCACATCGGAAGAAGGAGCTGCGCAATCCGCGCGTCAAGCACCGCGGCAAATACCGAAAGGCCCTCATCCGACGCAAGGGAGCTGTGCGCACGGTCCGGAAGGAGCTGCACCGGTACGGCGGTGAAATGTCCGGCATCAAGGCCACCGTCACCAAGAGCGTCAAGTTCCGCACCTAGTAAATTAGTCCCGAAAGCCAATAAAAATATCCAAACAATTTTTTTAATTAACTCGAATTTGTACATTTTATTTCCAGATTCTCTTTGAGTCGTCTTTTGTGTTACAAGTATTGTAAGGGATATAGTCGTACGATCCAATTACCTTAACTTTCTGCTAGAAAAGTCAACAATTCGATTTTGTACATTTTAACCGGGTTACATAACATGCCTCGTTTTGATTCTTTCTTGTCAGTTGTTGCTGATTTTGGTTTCTTTAGTACATTTTATGATTGATTTTTAGTTTCAATCTTGTTTGTTTTTCGATTTTCAGCTTGTTTTTTTTTTGTTTGTTTTTAGCTTGATTTTTTTTTAGTTTTTAGCTTGATTTTTGTTTTGTTTTTTTAGCTTTAACGTTTTTTTTTTTTAGTTTTAACTTGTTTTGTTTTTTACATTTTCCTTTTTTTGACAATTTTTCCTTTTTTTTTTTTCTTTTCGCTGATTTTGTACATTTTCTTTCGTGTTTCCATTTAAGTTTTAGTGTTTAAAACAAAGAACATCGTTATTTCTGAACTTTAACCAAACATTTTGGTTAGTGGTTGTGTTGAACGTAAAAACCATTTGATTTTGTACATTGAATGGTGACATATTTCTCTTCATCTTCTTCTTCTTCTTCTGGTTAAATATATTCCTCGGTGATCTAAAAACTAACTACCATGCTCTCTTCGATTATGACTTCGGGCTCGACTGGTTCAGCAAGTTGCGGAAGTACGCGTTGTTTTTGGGGGATGCTGGTGCTGCTGCACCATCCTCGCTGCTTCCGTTCTCCGCCGGTATCGATCCCGAAGGTACGTCATCGTTGGCATCCAGTCGTAGTCTCTTCACCACCGTCACCTCCCTGCGCACGAGCGTCGTGGGAATCAGAGTGGTGGCCATGCGACGCTTGGGCGCCAAGTTGGAGATCGAAGAGGCTCGCATCTGCACCGGAGCATCTCGTGCCGGGGGATGGGAAATGGCCACGGAGATCTAGCGGATGTGAAATGGATTAGTTATAAATGTTCGGGAGTTCTCTTGAGGGAATCCACATTACTTACCTTCAAGGAGCCCAACTGGTGACCATCGCATCCGACCACCGCTTTCTGGGCCTCCTCCGGCTTCTCGAACTCCACATAGGCAATCTTTCGGTGCCTGTTATTCCTGCATTGGACAAACGAATTAAGAAGTTTCAAGCGGTTGCTTTGTGTGGCAAATTTTCACTTACATTTTTTGGACCAAACGCACATCCTTGATCTGGCCATAGGGCGCGAATAAATCCTGAAGTGTCTGCTTCGAGCAGCTGGGGGGAACGTTCTTAACGAACACTTTATTCGCCTCCATGTCAGCTGAAAATGGAAAATTGAAATCTTAATAACCTGCATGCTTAGATTAAATATATGTGTGTATATCAAGTGTTTCCAGATTGGTCTGGATTCGACACTAATTAGTATTTTGAAAACATCGACAGCATCTGCAATGTTGTATTTTCCTGAACTGGAACATTCTCCTAAACACCTCACCCAAACACAGGGCAGGACCAATGGGGCTAATCTAATGGATGTTCTTTCATCACATGAAGTTTTTAGTACATCCATAGTTGCTTGAGTTTTTTTTAATAGCGACTAAACTATACTACGACCATTGATAGCTAATTAGAAGAACATAATCGTAACTACTCACTGGAATACTTGAAAATCGAGTCGCGCTGCTCTGATACCACAGCTCCCTTGGCCTTCGGGGCCAGCTTGGGTTTGTTCTTCGCCTCCAGATTGGCCCGCTGAGCTGCTGGTTTCGCCGATTCCGGCGCCTTCTTTGTGGGAAGCACTTTCACTTGCTTTCGCTGCATCGGCGGTCCCTGCTGACGAGGCTTAGTGTAATGGGCGGGAGGCAGCTTCATCTCCTGGCACTCCGCAATGGAGTCGCAAGTGCCGTAGCATCTTTCGAAGCGTCGATAGTAGTCCTGGATCAGGTAACCGTTGTCGAGCAGAGGCTGCGCCATCGCCGCCTGCAGAATGGCTCGGGTGCCCAGGCCTACGTTGTACTCCGACTCCATCTGCGCGTAGCTCAGCCAGAGGTGGCCACTTTGATTAGCGCCGGGATAGCCTGGACATGGAAAAGAAAGGGATGCAATTAATATCCAATTTAAGCCAACTAGAAAGGGAGGTATATATATTATAGTGCAGCGATATTTTGAAGTCAAAGCTTCAATAATTTCATTTAGTTAATCCCATAATTAACTAATTAACTTTAAAAACAATGGCAACTATAGAATATAGTGGTTTGATAAGCATTGGTTAAGATAGTAATATCTCATACACTCAATACCTCATAATCTGCTCTAATTTATAGGGTCTGACATGTCCACTCCACTGCTATATAATACCCACTTCAAAGGTAAAGGGCACTCTCCAACTTACCCATGATCTGACGCCAGATGAGCGCGCCACTGGTGGGATTGGAGAGACGCGAGTACTCCACCTGGGCCCACAGCTGCATGATCTCGTAGCGCGTGTCGGCCTGATCGCCGTAGCTCGCGGATAGGTCGTCCCAGCATTTCTGGAAGGCAGCTCGCAGACTGGCCACCGCCTCCTCATCGTTAGTCTTCGTGTTGCGCACGCGATAGGCGAGATAGTCCAAGTGCAGTTCAACGGTCATTTCCATGTCGTTGACCATGCGCGGCAGGAGCTCGGCGATCTCCTCGTCCACCTGCTTCACCTCGAAGTCTGCGTGCTCCATGACGTGCAGGAATTTGTGGTTCAATCGAATGCTGGGCCGGCACTTGACGGCTCTCTTAACTAATTCCACGGGTTGATTGCTGAGGAAGCCACGGCCCAGGCGACTCACCAGCCCCGAATCCTTCTTCTCGGCGTCTTCATCTTTGTCTGTCCCCAAGGTGAAGCGCAAGTACTCCAGCCACAGGGCGTCCGCGGTGGGAAACTTGGCCACGCAACGCTCGAAAATGAAGCGGACGACGGCGTTCTGCACATCCTTAGGGCAGCCCAGCTCGAGCGCCTTCTCCACGTGCAGGCCGTGCAGTTTGGCCCAGTCCCAATCGCTGTGCTGGGTCTTTGACTCCTCCAAGCAGCGCTTGAACTCATCCACCAGGGATTTAATAGTATTGCGCAGCTCCGGATTGAGCTCCCAGCTGACGCAGTGCTCTTTCACCAGATCCTGGAACTGTTTGGATTATAAATAAATATAAATTATATCTTGCCGATTTCCCTTATCCTACCTTTACGGCTGTGGCCTCCTTTTCATCTTGCAGCTTGTTGATGAGCGGCAGCAGCTTCTGGCCGATATCCGGGCGCTCCACATCGTAGTCGGCCAACAAGTTGGCCCAAAGCATTTTGTTCTCCACCTCGCCCCTGCCGATCAGGTAGTCCACAATGAACTCCGCCAGGGGAACATCTGTAAATTACGATTGTTCAGAAGTAATGGATATATCTTTGCATATTCTTGTTCCTGCTTACTGTAGTGATATTTGAGCGCCTTGGCGCACTTCTCCTCGAAAGTATCGCGCTCCTGATCTGTCTGGGTGACCACCAGGCAGGTCTTTAAGTACTTCAGCCAGATGTGGGCCGGAACAGTGGCTCCCTTGTCCAGGGCCAGCAGGGCCACCTCGATTCTCTTCAAGTCCTTCAGTTTACTGTTGGCATAAGCTTATTGGATAAACTGTTAGATGGCCAAAAGGGACACCACTTACAAGGCCAGCTCGCAGAGCTTCACCAGGTCGGAGTAAGGCTTGTAGAGCACTCTAAGCAGTTCACCAAAGGAGCGCTTCAAATTAAGCTCCTCCTTCTCCACATCGCTGTCGCTATCGCTTAGGCTGCTCGGATCCTCTATATCGTCCACCTCGTCGTCATCCTCCTCATCGGACTCGCTGGACGCGCTAAGGTCCCCACCAACCTCCACCGAGGAGGAGCTGATCTCGATGGCCGTGTTCGGATCGGCTGGAGCCCAGGAAGGTCGCTTTGGCTCGGGACCCGGAGCAGCGTCCTCCTCGTCGTCGGAGGACTCGCTTGGGTACGCTTCCTCGATATTTCTTAGCAGAACCATGCTGCGCCTCTTCACATATTCACCCCCTTCGTTTGACGAGTGAGATGATTCGCCTGAATATTTCGAACATTCCGGAACCGGGTTTTTGTCCGGTGTTCCCTGTTCCTGCGGCAAAATGAGGCTATTCAAACTCTAAACCCAGGTCGCCCCCTGGCCAGTGGATGCTCACCTGGTTATCGCCGTCCATGATGAAAAATAATTTTTTTCCAGAATATCACAAATTAGCAAGTCCTTAACTTACAATCGGTCCTTTTTGACAACCGAGAAGAAACAGGAAAATTGAATTTGCAAGTGTCATTGATGTGACCGCAGATTTTTTGAGTGAGAATCCAGATAACGCCTTGCGAATATGGTCACATTGCAGGTAAAAATTCTGTTTTTCGCTATTTCCCAGGTTTTCCGTGTTCAGTTTGTTAAAGAAAGGGCGAGGCATTTTAAATTTAGTCATTCTATAAGTACAATAACTACAAACACTGAGAAAAACAATCTGTTTGACCGTTGTCCGCCATGTAGTCTAGCGCTGCCAGACTGCAATGGCGTCCTTCCGGGTTTTCCCGCTGCCTTGCCAGTCTGGCAGCCCCCACCAGACGCTTGAGCTGTGCCAACACCTGGTCACACTACACCGGCTATTCCCGCCAAAAAAACTTTGCCAAAGGCGTGCAATTTTGGCCAGCGTTTGTTTTGTGTTTGCTGCGGAGAAGAACGGAGCTGCATCCGATACAGATACAGATACACACAGATAGCTACCCACAGAACCCACAACAGATCAAGCTATAAGATGGCCCACGACGGGGAGCAGTTTATCAAGGACATTCAGCGGGAGTATTTGGACTTCCTGGACGACGAGGAGGACCAGGGCATCTATGCGGGCCATGTGAAGGACATGATTGCGGAGAAGAGCCAGCGCCTGATCGTCAATGTCAACGACCTGAAGCGCAAGAACCCGCAGCGGGCCCTGGGACTGCTGGGGAACGCGGCGGACGAGCAGCTGGCCTTCGGGCGGGCCCTCAAGGAGTATGCCGGCACAGTGGACCCCGGCTATGCCAAGATGCACGAGGACCTCTTCGTGGGCTTCGAGGGGTGCTTCGGCAACCGGCATGTGACGCCCAGATCCCTCACCTCCATCTACCTGGGGAACATGGTGTGTGTGGAGGGAATTGTGACGAAGGTGTCGCTGATCCGTCCCAAGGTGGTGCGGAGCGTCCACTATTGCCCCACCACGCGCAAGGTTATGGAGCGCAAGTACACCGACCTCACCTCCTTCGAGGCCGTTCCCTCGGGCGCCGCCTATCCCACCAAGGACGAGGATGGCAACCTGCTGGAGACGGAGTACGGCCTGTCCGTGTACAAGGACCACCAGACTATGACCATCCAGGAGATGCCGGAGAAGGCGCCCGCCGGCCAGCTGCCCCGCTCCGTTGACATCGTGTGCGACGACGACCTGGTCGACCATTGCAAGCCCGGTGATCGCGTTCAGATCGTGGGCAGCTACCGCTGCCTGCCGGGCAAGCGAGGCGGCTACACCTCGGGCACCTTCCGCACCGTGTTGCTGGCCAACAACATCTCGCTGCTGAGCAAGGAGAGCAACCTGGACATCTCGCGCGAGGACATCATGCTGTGCAAGAAGCTGGCCAAGAACAACGACATCTTCGAGCTGCTCAGCAAGAGCCTGGCGCCCTCCATCCACGGGCACACATACGTGAAGCGGGCCATTCTCTGCCTGCTGCTCGGCGGCGTGGAGAAGGTCCTGCCCAACGGGACGCGCCTGCGTGGCGACATCAACGTCCTGCTGATCGGGGATCCCTCGGTGGCCAAGTCCCAGCTGCTGCGCTACGTGCTGAACACCGCTCCGCGGGCCATTCCCACTACGGGCAGAGGCTCCAGCGGGGTGGGTCTAACGGCGGCCGTGACCACGGACCAGGAGACGGGCGAGCGGCGCCTGGAGGCGGGCGCCATGGTCCTGGCCGACCGCGGCGTGGTTTGCATCGACGAGTTCGACAAGATGAGCGACATCGACCGCACAGCTATCCACGAGGTGATGGAGCAAGGCCGGGTGACCATCTCCAAGGCAGGCATCCACGCCTCGCTCAACGCCCGCTGCTCGGTACTGGCCGCCGCCAATCCCGTCTACGGAAGGGTAAGCATTCACCGAGATCCTCTCCGGACTCTGGTTAATCTCCTATTTGCAGTATGACCAGTACAAGACGCCGATGGAGAACATTGGACTGCAGGACTCTCTGCTCTCCCGTTTCGACTTGCTGTTCGTGATGCTGGACGTGATTGACAGCGATGTGGACCAGCTGATCTCGGACCATGTGGTGCGCATGCATCGCTACCGCAACCCCAAGGAGGCCGACGGCGAGCCGCTGTCCATGGGCAGCTCCTACGCCGACTCCCTGGCCTTTGTCTCCAGCAGCGAGGAGGTAAGTTGTGCACATTTCCTTCTTTTGCTCAGAACTAAAGCCTTAAATTCTCTGATCCCCTCCAGAAAAAGGACACCGAGGTGTACGAGAAGTACGATGCCCTGCTGCACGGCAAGTCCCGCCACCGACACGAGAAGATCCTCTCGGTGGAGTTTATGCGCAAGTACATCCACATCGCCAAGTGCATGAAACCGAAGCTGGGCGAGCAGGCCTGCGAGGCCATTGCCAACGAGTACTCGCGCCTGCGCTCGCAGGAGGCCGTTGAGACGGATGTGGCCCGCACCCAGCCCATCACCGCCCGTACCCTGGAGACGCTTATCCGCCTGTCTACGGCCCATGCCCGCGCCAGGATGTCCAAGTCGGTGACCATTGAGGATGCCCATGCTGCCATCGAGCTGGTGCAGTTCGCGTACTTTAAGAAGGTGCTGGAGAAGGAGCGGGGCAAGCGCCGGAGGAACAGTGAGTCCGCTGACGAGGAGGCGGACATATCCACAGAGAGGTCCCCTTCGCGTCGGAGCAAGAGGACCCGCACCGAGGTAGCCGGAGCGGACAGCGATGAGGAGGATATCGAAACCCCGCAGCCAGATGCTGGGGATCTGACGATCCGCGAGACTCGCCGCTCCCTGCCAGCCCGTTCGGCAACCTCCACACTGTTGGCTTCCAGCGAGGAGCAGTCCATCCAATCGGAGACCCCACCAGAACCGGCCACCATCGAGGACGCCCGCCTGGGCGCCTTCAAGAACGGCCTGCAGCGCCTGTTCCGCGACGCCCGCGAGCAGAGCCTGCCGCTGGCCAGGATCACCAAGGCCATCAACGAGGGCAACGCGGAGCCCTTCAGCGGCGGAGAAATCCAGGCAGCCATGCACCGCATGACAGAGGACAACCAGATCATGGTGGCCGACGACATTGTCTTTCTCATCTAATCTCGCAGCATTCCTTGTTCATGTTTCACCATCCGGAAGTCATATATCTCCATTCATGTTTCATCGTCCAGAGCGTGTGTATAGCTCTATTCAAGTTTCATTATCGGGAATACTACGTATATATCCCAATCCATGTATCGGTTAAGTTGTATTTTTGTTTGTATTTTAATAATAAATATTTTGGAAATCTTGCAGATATTTGAATCTGAAATTGGTTTAACAATTTCTGAAGAGTTATGCGATTGCAATAGGTTTTTGAATAGATGTCGGCATATTTCTATCATTATCCAGCAGCACACATATATCTTTATTAGATCATACAGAGAATATTCGGGGAATACATATGTATATATAGTAAACATTTTGGAACTCTTCTTGCAATCGCTGAAGGTTTTTGAATAGTCTTCGAAAAATGTACGAGTATTACGAATTTGAAATCAATTCTTAAAGAAATTCTATAAAGAAATATTTCAATCTGATCTTAGTATAATAAAATCTAAAAACGATTTCATTTCTGTTTCATTATTGAGAAAACATAATGACATATATCTCAGTTTACGGTTTATTATCGTATTTCAATATACATAGTTATATCCCAATGAATTTTAAATATTTTCCCAACGTTTTCTGAATCAATTCTGATATTAATTTATGTATAAAATTGTTTAATTTTAGTTAATGGGGAAATTTGGAAAGCTGAATTTTTAGATCAGGTTTTTAAATATAATTTCGAAGTAAGTTTTAGGAATTCTAAAAAGTCAATATATCTTGAATTTAAATCAGGTTTTTAAATATCATTTCCAAATTAGTTTTAGGTATTCTGAAAAGTCTATTTATCTTGAATTTCTTGAAACACTTCAATTCTAGTTCAAAAAAGAAGCACTGAAAAAAAAACAAATAATATATTAATCTGGTTTCTAACAATTTTAATAAAATATTTTAACTTGTTTATAAAAATTCAAAGGAATCTACTTAAGTTCAAATACGTTTCTCAATATTCTACACAATCATATGTTAAGTATTATTTATCTTATCGTTACTACATTTATATGTATGCAGAATTGATATGTTTCCAAACTTTGATACAAAATATATATGTTTCAGGCCTATGAAATTCCCCGATACCCAGTTAGACAATTGAATCGTTCAGGTTTGTGTATATATATATACGAGCATAGGCTACTTATATTTGAGACATTCATAGACACATGCACATATTTATTAGCATTCTACAAGGATTCACAACAATTGCAATTACAATAGGAATAAAACTAAACTTCGAATCACATTGGTCACAAATGGTTTCTCTTTTGGATGCAGGTTTCCGGATTTTCTTTGAACCTCTTTGAATCTCTTTGACCAAGCAATTGGAACATTTCGAACTCGAACAATTTAAATGGAAATTTAACAAAATTCGTAATATTTGAAAGGGTTTAACCCGATTTGTGGTTTGTTGTTGTTTGTAAGATTATGTTATATAGTTGCCTTATTTGATATAATCGGTTAGACATGATGAGCATTTTCTGGCGGGGATTCCCGCATGGGATATTCTGGGAATTTAAGACGAATTATAGTTAATACTTGGCTTGGACTAACATCTCACGGTTTATGTTACAATTAAACTAATTCGCGGGCGACGGAACTTATGTACAACTCTCGAAGTTAACCCAAAGGACATCTTTCACACACACAGACACGCAGACAATCAGACTCCCAGACACACGCAGGACAACAGACAGACGGGGTTGGGGGCGGGGGTAACAAAAATGGACAACCTAACTAAGCCAGGATCAAAGGTTCACCACGTTCTTGAGATCCGGAGGGAGCAGACCCTTCATACACTCGATCTGCGCCCGGATCTGTTGTTGGGTGCCGCTCAGGACCTCCTTGTCGCTGTAGAGATTCAGTTTCTGCTTGAGCTTGAGTATCATGTCGATGATCTCCACCTCCTGCTTGTCGTGCGCCCAGTGCTCCAGGTTCGCCTCGGACAGGGCCTGCAGTTGGAGGTCCTGCAGCGTTAGCTGCAACTCCCTATGCCGCGCCTCGTACCAGCCCCGGAAGTTGGGTGAGCGAAAGAACCTCCTGTACAGACCCTTCCAGTCGCCCTTCAGAGGCGAGGTCAACTGGGGTCCTGCCGTCTCCAGCGTGGCCAGAAAGTCGTCCAGCTTGAAGGTGCTTGCATTGGGGGCCGACTTGAACGGACTGATGTCCTTCTGCAGCGGCATCAGCGAGGCCATGTAGCGCTCCAGGGGGATCATGAAGCTCTGGGTGAGCTCCAGCAGGTTTCTCCGGATCAGAGCGGTCTGCACGTGCTCCGGCCGCTTGGTCTTCATGCCCAGCAGCACCTTCTTGATTAGCGCCTTGTCCTTCTTGAGGTAGGGCCTGTACTTGCTGTGCAGCCCGGAGCAGGAGTTATCCCCCATTCCGGCTACACCTCCTCCATTGGAGGAGGCCCCCGATCCATTCAGGCTGCCGCCGGACTTCAAAGATCTCCCGGTCAGGTCTCCCGATGCGCTGGAGAACGAGGTGGCCGAGGCTATGTGGCGAGAGTGCTTCTGGCTGAGGAGCAGGTGCTGTTGGTGCTGCATGTTCTTCTGGAAGAGATCGAGAGTAATGATTAGGATGCAAAATAGAGCACGAGCGAGAGGAGAGAGAGAGAGACGAGCCCTCACCTGGTTGTCCACCAGCCGGAGCATGTGCGGCCAGTCCTTGAGCAGCTTTACGAAGAACGGATTCGTCACGCCGAGGATGCAGGCTGGAAGGGAGCTCTTGACGGTGCACTCCTGCGTGAACTCCCGGAACTCGCTGTCGTGGATAGTGAAGTAGGGCCTGGCCTCGGCGCAGTACTCCAGGGGCGCGATCAGCGCCAGGAGGGACTGCACCATATAGGAGCAGTCGGCGGGGGAGGTGCCCACCACCACGATTGGCTCGGCGGTCATTACCAGCTCCCACAGCGTATACAGATGCTCCATGACAAAGTCCAGGGAGCGGAAGAGCTCGACTTCGTTGACCGAGGGCAGGACCTTGGTGGCGGGCGGCGAGGACTCGGCCGATCCCGCCTCCCCAGTGGTCTTCCTGCTGCTCGTGGCCCGGGGTATGCAGATCTGGTAGCTGCTCTCCAGCAGCGGCAGCTGGAGCGGATGGCCCACCCTCAGTGCCGGCCACTGGCAGTTGATCTGCTCGCTGGCCAGGCGGAGCACGTCCGTGCCCTCCTCGAAGTAGCGCGGGGCCAGCTGGCTGAGCAGGTCGTAGTAAAGGTTAAAGAACGGCAGGCGGGTGATGATGATAAAGCTCTTCTGGAAGTAGCCCCGCGGAAGATTCGGATCCCGCTTCTGGCGGAAGTAGACGAAGCCCCAGTAGTGCGACGAATCCTGCCGCAGGGCCGGGCCACACTCCGCGTTGTAGCCGGCCAGGGAGTCCTGTCGGCTGGTGCAGCGCAGTCGCATGTGGAACTTGGTGTCGCCCATGCAGCCGGAGTTGGAGTCGGGGAAGGCCATATAGCAGATGTTGCTCACCTCCTGGTCGCTGGGCATGAACTCCGGCGGATACACGTGCTCCATCGCCTGGCCCAGGTTCAGGTCGAAGGTAACCACGCAGAAGCAGTGCATCCACTGCGAAAAGTTCACCCAGTCGCTGGCGTTCGGCTGCGAATTGGAGTTGCGTCGGTCCGTGTCCTTCTCGGCCTCAGAGTCCCCGGAGCGGCCCTGCATCTCCTTGGTCCTTTCGTCCGTGCTCATCCTTTTATTTGTTGTTATTTACAAGAGGCTCTCCATTTACAACAGTGTAGTGGGAATTAGGGATGGGCGATAGCTGCTACCTGTGATCTACTCGCCTGTCACCTGTCACCTGTCACAAGGCACGAGTCACGACTCACAAAGGGGGTGGAAGTCACAGTTTCGGGGGTAGGACTTCTCTTTCCGATCTTTACTTCAGAGTCGAACACCCTGAATAATGTAGGGAAGTGAATCAGATTCGAAAAAAATCTTCCTTCGCATTATATCAAATACATTTTTCTTGATTTAGTGTACATGAAAACAGTTACTCAGGCAAAACATTGCTCATCTCTGCTTTGGCGATTTTCGTTTCAAAACTTTCACTTTTTATTGTTGTTTTTAATCTGCACTTTCGCCGAGAGTTGCCACCTAGACGAAATAAGGGTTTGGCAAAGTGGCCAGACTGCTTTACTACGAGTAAAAAGTTCGGTAAAAGCTCAATAAAATAATAAATTGCATATATATCTAAGGGAAAATATGTATTCTTAAGATATGTAAGAATGGTGAGAAAAATATATATTTTTATCGGTAATAGAATGCTTTAAAATATATATTTAGAAAAAATTTTGTATTCTTAAACAATAAAAACAATTTCCCAATTTTTTATTGCACTATTTACAAAGTATATACAGAAAATGTTCCTTTACATAACAAGATACAACTTGTCATTTGTTAATAAAACTTATAAATTATTATACATATTTTTAAATTTTGACTTGACTATTATTGTTTTGTCAATATTATGATGATCATAACATAGTAGCCATATTTGGCTTGAAAACAGTTGAACAGTCCCATCCCTAATAGGGATGGGCAATTGTTCCGCAAAATACAGGGTTTATTTTTTAAAATATTGATCAAAACACAAACAGCTTCAGCTTACATCTGTTTTTAGCAGGGAAAAACCAAAACAAACATTCAATATTTGTGATTTGTGAAGTTATCCACCAACTGGCGGATACATATAGCTTTATTTTGGATTGCAATTCAAGGAAAAATCAAAGCAAGATTTCCCGCCCAAATAAGCGGCGTCTGACATTGGCGCAGTAAATGTAAATTGCGAAATGCCAATTGCGGTTCTAAAATCCGTGCGCGAAGTAAGCAGCGAAGATCCGGTAAGCTTACGCCTCTATATCTTCTATACGCATCAGTATATGTAATTTATTATAATCCAGGTGCACACTGCGGAGAATCTGCTAAAGGAGAATGCCGGCAAAAAGTGGCGCACGAAGTCCGGGGGCGAGAAGTCCGCCTATGTGATCCTGGAGTTCCAGGAGGCACAGCAAATCACCGGCATCGATATTGGCAACGAGCACTCCGCCTTTATCGAGGTACGGGTCAGCCGGACAATGGTGCCGGACGATTTCCGGGAACTGCTCCTCTCCAGCTCCTTTATGACGCCTGTCGAGAGCAAGAACTCCGGCAACCAGAACCGCGTGCGCTGCTTCAGTGGATCTGCCTTGGACGAGGCCGCCCTCAAGGAGAAGTGGCGCCTACTAAAAATTGTCTGCACGCAGCCCTTCAACCGCCATGTCCAGTATGGCCTGTCCTTCGTCAAGGTGCATGTGGCGGCCAGTTCGGCAGCCGCTGCCCCTGTTCCCGCACCTGCTAAGGTCAAGTCCCTGGTGCCCGAGAGGATGATGCAGTTCGGGGCCTTCAAGCTGCGCGAGGAGTCCCCGGACTCGGATACGGATGCCCAGCTCACAAGGTTTCAGAGCTGGAAGAAGGAGTCCCATCTACAGCCGGCCACCACGGCGGCTGCCATTCGGGATGCGGGATCCTCGGCCTTGAGGAGATTGAGCCATGGCAAACCTTCCGTCTCACCGTCACCTTCCCCCTCTTCTGCTTTTCGACAATCGGGAGGGGATTCTCCAACTCCAGCTGCTTCGGAGGCAAAGCCCTTGGACCGCAACCGAGCCTCGCTGCTCTTTGGGGAGGATGACGATGACGAGGAATCTCAGAACGAGGCGAGCGCAAAAAAGCGGCGTTTGAGCAAGCATCTTGAGGCGGACAAGGATCGAAGGCGATTGGAGCAGGAAAAGGAGTTGGAGCGCAAGAAAGAAAAGAGCAAGAGACAATCACTGGACAAGACCACATCCAAAGAGGAGAAACCAGCTAAGAAGGAGGAGAAATCTTCAGCCAAAGAAAAGTCGTTCCGAAAGGAAGAGAAATCCTCATCTAGGAAGGAGGATAAATCCAGCCATAACAGATCCAGGGACACATCCAAAGCCAAGGACACATCAATGACCAGGGACAGCCCGCGGCCCTCGGCCCAAAAGCGACTTTCATCACCATCGGGACCCTCTGCAGCAGCTACCACACCTGCCAAAAAACAGAAACTCAAGGAGGAAAACATCCAATACCGTCCTTTCAATCAGCTTCTAAGTGGCGTCGTCCTGGTCATCAGTGGCATTCAGGCAAGTTCTTTATTTCGTGGATGTCTTAGCTGTAATCTGTATATAAAACATCGATTTCTGAACAAATATGGTTATCACTACCAAGAGTGGATGCATTTTACCTAATATAAGAGCCTGTAAATCTCGGAAAATACAATTATCATTATTTAGGATAATTTTCTCAAACTGTCAGCCAAATCCCAATCCCAAACAGCAAATCGCATTAAGGAAAATTGAGCTTGGAAAATATGATGAATAGATCTGCCACTCCAACGACTGGAGGCAAGGAGAATGAAAAAAAGTAACGAGCTCCATCGGAGAGGTCTTTGAGGAGCAACTGCCAGGACGCGTCTTCACCACTTCGGAGCCGTATGAAGCTCAGTTTCTTGGACCGGGATCTATATTCGAGGTGCAAACAGAGCTGATGCTGCCACCTGTCCTCCCGACAGTCTTGGAGGATGCCCTGCGTCCGTATTTCTAGCCGCATATAGCCAACATCCCCAAAAGTTGTATACGCCGTAGACTCTTTAATCTTACAAATGGAACTGGTTCGGGTGAAGACGATCTGGCAGAAAGGCGGTCCTTAATGCCCCAATTGGAGAGGACGCCAGTCAGGAGTAAATCGGCCGTGGAACAAGACCTTGAGAAATAAATTAAATATATTTTGATTAAATGTTGTGCCCAAAAATGTTAAATATTAAAATACGTATTGGATGTAACCTGAGAATCACAAGGAATCACCCAAAATAGTTATTAGTTTAAGATTTCAAATATAATTTATAATTTCTTTAGTTATCACAATTATCTTTCCTGTTCCAGAATCCCGATCGTGCTGACCTGCGTGCGAAAGCCACCGCTTTGGGAGCCCGGTACAAGGCTGACTGGGAGCCAGGCTGCACTCATCTGATGTGAGTCTCCAACGCATTAATGAATCTAAAATATCAACTGCTAATACCCTGAATTCAAATCCACCCATAGTTGCGCATTCAAGAACACGCCAAAGTACCTCCAAGTAAGGGGTAAGGGCAAGATTGTGACACGCAGTTGGATCGAAAAGTGCTATGCCTTGAAGAAGTACCTCCCGTGGAGGCGTTACGCTCTGGATACAATGGACCTTGGCCAGCCGGAGAGCGATGAGGAGGTGTGCGACGAGGCGGTGAAGCCAACTTCTAGGCGAGAATCCAGAGAGGATGATGTGACTGTAACGGAGGATATAAAGATTGCTTCCAACTACGATGCGGATCGTAAAGATAACAAAAAACAGGAGCAGGCACAGGATGCTTCTTCGGGCATCGACACAGAAGATGAACTGGAGCGTGTGGTTCAAGGTGAGTCTCCTTTTTATTATCTTTTGAAACTTTTATAGATTTTCCCATATTTTTTTTAGAAACCAAAACCAAGAACCCCAAAATCAAGACACCGCCAAAGTCAAAATCAAAGGATATCTACGAAGTCAGCACCGATGAAGAGGATTATCTGGTAGAAAAAAAAGAACAGCTTGTCCTGGATTGAGTGCCATTGTGAAATATTTGTTTAGTTTTTGTGTAAGTTTCAGGTCAAACTACTAATTTGTAAGTCTTTTTTTTTCTGGGAAAATTTTCGTCTGAATTTTGTATACGGTCATATAAACTACCTAAAATGTTCTGTAATAAAATAATGAAAAAACAAAAATTGTTAAGTACAAATAACTTTAAAATTCATGTTCCTTCAAGAACTGTTTTTATTATTTCAATTAAATCTGTCAAAAGAATAATAAGAAATATTTGTTGGAATTACATTATTATTTTAAAATTATAATCAAATACATTATTTATGTAATATTTTGTATGTATGAATTTTGCGCACATTTTTGTTTTATTTTTAAGCAAAATAATTATATTAATTAAAAGGTTTTAAGTACATGTTTAATTTTGCTAAAATTATTGTTGTATTTATCATTTGTTTCCATCCCTAAATTCAAACGATAGTCCACCATTAATGGAGAGAAATAAATCCAAATATTTTGTATATTTATTCTTATACCAAAGTTTTGCTTATCAGCACAAAAGTATACTCAAAGATTTGAAAATTTATCCTCTTTCTAACTTCTAAAGTGAGTATATGGGTTCAAATAAAATTTGGAGTTGGCAACGCCGTTTAGAGGTATAACGGTAAAGCCACCCCCGTGGTAAACAGGTGGCAAGCAACAGCTGGCTGCTATTGACAGTTATGCTCTCTCTTCGCACGTCCCCTCTCGCTCATTTTCGATGCATGCCTCTCCCTCGCACACACACAAACCCTCCCTGCGCCTGTGCCAAAGGCGAAGAACTTCCTCTCTCTCCCGCTCGCTGAGCCTGGGCTGAGCTAACGGTGACAAAGCTCTCTCTCCTCCATCACAGTCGTGTGTTTGCTGTCGAGCGAAAAAGAGAGCCGCATTTGGGAGTTTACGAATCGTAACTGCTTTTGTTTATTTACGGTAAATATGAGTTGGAAACTAACTTGCCTTTGCAACGGGAACTATCGAAGTTCGTAATCCGCATCTGAATATATATAATATTCCACGGATATTCCCGTTCCGGATACTCCCGCATCGGATGGAGCGGAAAAGGGACAGGAAACGGATGAAGGTGGCAGCCGAATTGGAAAATCGATACGATTGAGCCATAATTAAAAGTATGCTGATACACACTCCATAAAATCCTTTCGTTTCAGCATGTGCAATCGGGAAATTAAGTGACTGAGCACTCCAGGATCATTCAGTGACCAGCAGAGCAGAGGTTAGTTCACCTTGTAATTATCCACACAGAGAAAAATAAGCACTCCAATCATCTGGTCATGTATTTCCGTACGAATGGAGCTCCAAAAGTGGGGCATGTCAACATGACATTTGAAGTTATATGTACAGGATACCTATTTATCAAAATCCCCTTAGAATTCTTGCAATCAAAACAAATCATAGCCTTCATGCAGATTAAATAAAGTATCTTTAAGTGTTTAAAAGTATGCAATGATTTCTTTTAAAATTAAGGCAAGTTCATATTTTTAGCAAATCATCCAAGTAAGAATTTTAAAAGCGACTCATATGCTACTCTATAATATTTTTCTTTCTGAAAGAAATCAAAAACAGTACTAAAAATTTGTATATATGTAATAAAATAATATTAAAGAAATTAAAAAAAAATCTGCAAGAAAATAATAATTTGTCAAAATTAAATTTAAATTTTATATTCTAATCAATTGGATTTTTAAAAATTCATATTACCTTAATCTCTAGCAATTTAGATTTTTTTTAAATATATATAAAAAAGATTTTGCATACTTTTAGGCACCCGAACTTCTGCTTTGAAAACTCTGGAAAAACGATTTAAAATTTAAAAGTAAAAAATATCTAAAATCCATTATATTATATGAATTTTAAAATCTTAAGAGATGTGAAAAGTTTATGAATCATAAAAAATAGTACTTAGAAATTAGACAAAGATATTGTTCTGATTTTTCTCTGTTAAAATATAAGATAAAGAAAAAACAAAATAATAGAGTATTTGTCCACCCACAGATCGAAAAGTCGAACCCATTTTGCGAGCTAGCTAGGAAGCGGTAACTAAAAGGACCAAACATGGGTAACGAGACCTCCCTGCCCATGGACATGTGCTCCAACTTCGATGCGGACGAGATCCGTCGGCTGGGCAAGCGGTTCCGCAAGCTGGACTTGGACAACTCGGGCGCGCTGAGCATAGATGAGTTCATGTCGCTGCCGGAGCTGCAGCAGAATCCCCTGGTGCAGAGGGTGATCGACATCTTCGATGCGGATGGCAACGGCGAGGTGGACTTCAAGGAGTTCATCCAGGGCGTCTCCCAGTTCAGTGTGCGCGGAGACAAGCTGTCGAAGCTGCGCTTCGCTTTCCGGATCTACGACATGGACAACGACGGCTACATATCCAACGGCGAGCTCTTCCAGGTGCTCAAGATGATGGTCGGGAACAATCTGAAGGACACGCAGTTGCAGCAGATTGTGGACAAGACCATTTGCTTTGCGGACAAGGACGAGGACGGGAAGATATCCTTCGACGAGTTCTGCTCGGTGGTGGGCAACACCGACATCCACAAGAAGATGGTGGTCGACGTCTAAGCACCCGAGGATTGTGGATTGTGCGTTCAACCTGTTCAGCTTTATACATATTATATATATATAATAAATGGATCCCCGTGTATGTCGTCTGTCGGTCTGGTGCCAAACCAACAAAAACAAAAAAAAATAAGAAAAGGAAAGCAATTTATTCTAACTATATCGATGCAACCTATCAACCGATCGCTGTCTCATCCTCTCAGAATGCAATGAATTGTGTCTTATAACTCATACGAAACCACCGGCAACGGACCACAAAAAAACCAAACTCTATGCAGCATACTGTCCCCTCCATTCTGTTCCATTTTCTGCCCCACGGACACCAATGTTTTGAGGTCTTTTCACTCCCCCAAAGGAGTATGCTATGAGGTGACTTAAGATTGCTCGCATCGTCTAAAACTAAAATTAGTTTGTACTGTAATCCTAACTCTACGTTCAATTGAAGCCTAACACTAAGTTCATCTCTCGACTAAATGTTGTGTATAAGATATGTAAAAACAAAAACAAAAGACAAACTAAACTACAATTAAACAATGTTTATCGAAAACTACCAAAGCTGAGCACGTGGTTTTGTTGGGATGTCCTCGCCACGCACCTGGCCACGCAGTCCTTGGGCCCAGTCCTTGGCCAACACGTGCGTGCGTGTCTCCCCGAGCTTCCAGAGCTCCCAAAATCCCGAGCCTCCCTCCACCCCCCGGGAACGGAAAAAAAATGAAACCCTCGACAACAAAAACAACAAAAAACAAGAAAGGAAGGCTAGCTTCGGTACCCGAAGCTTAGAATACCCTTGCAGGCTAGTTGCTTTCAAACCGTTCAATCGTTTGTATGGCAGCTATAGGATATAGTTATCCGATTTTTGGGTTTTTAAATTTCTAAAAAGGCTTTACTGTCTATAAAAACTGTTTTTCTCAAGAATGAATTAATTCTTAACACCAGAGTTATGCTCAATGACCCATTTTCTCCCATCGTTCCTATGGCAGCTATAGAATATAGTCCAATTTTGATGAAACTTTCAGGATATGTTAAAATTGCTATTAAATAGAGTTTTCCAAGAAATAAATAAATTATCTTTAAAAATGGCGAAATTCTGGAACTTTTTCCCAATCGTTCCTATGGCAGCTATGTGATGTAGTGTTCCGATTCCGGCCGTTCCGACTTATATACTAACTGCAACAGATTGAAGGGTCGGTGCAAAGTTTCAGTCCGATAGCTTTAAAACTGAGGGACTAGTTTACATAGCAACCGACAGACGGACAGACAGACAGACAGACAGACGGACAGACGGACAGACGGACAGACGGACATGGCTAGATCGACTCGGCTGGTGATGCTGATCAAGAATATATATACTTTATAGGGTCGGAAATGTCTCCTTCAATGCGTTACAAACTTCTGGTCAAAATTATAATACCCTCTGCAAGGGTATAATAAAAACCACAAACGAACCGAACGAACCGAAAACTTTTTTGGCCGTTGCCAACGATTAACTGTTTTGTAGGTCACCGATTTTCCAACTGCGTGTGTGTGTGTGCGTGTGGTTTCCCATGCGAGGTGTAACACTCGGAAAATCCAACATCAGTTAGCTATCTGAAAGGATTTCCTCTTTTTACATTTATTACATTTTTTATTGTTCTATTTTCTAATGACTTTGCAAATATAATTTGGCTCCTGAGAAATAGCCCCAATGAAATATGAATATAGTTGTATATATTTTTAATTATAACATTTTTCAATAATTTAGATTTCCTTAGGAGTTGCTTGTATATTAAGTATACGCCACCAATATTTTTCTAATCAAAACTAAGTTAATTTTTTTTCCAGTTTAAAAATTTTCCATCTTCCTTATTGTTTAGCCACCTTGAATTTTCTCTCTCTGTTGACAGGAAGCCAGCAAACTAGCTGTCGGGTCCGTGGAGAACTTGTACGGCAACAGAGCCTTGACCACGGACCACGGAGGTCCTGCGAGAGTCCTGTGCGAGGAGCCGGGGGAGCGGGGGAGTGAGATAGCGAGGGCGTGAGGGCCAGAGTGTGTGTGTGCTTGGTATCAATAAATTATTATATGCTGTCTGTCGCAAGCTGCTTCGTTAATCATTTTCGCCTAGGCGCCCCCTCTGCCATGCCGCCGCGAAGGCATTTCCATTTTGAAAATTAGTAGGGTTAATGCTGGGGTTACCTGCGTCTAATTCCACCTCCTAGGCCACCTCCTAGGCCAACCCCCTTCCCCGCTCCTGTTGCTGCGTCACAAGGCTCCGCGTTTGACCTTTTTCCGTTTGGTATTAATTGGTTTGATTAATGTGCTCCAATTTTCGGATGGTACGTAACTGCGCCCGGCCCCAATAATCGGGTCTTTTCTTTCCGACTCTCGTCTATCATTTTCCGGAATTTTTCCAAAGGGGGAGACTAATTTCCAATGATGGGACAGATACAAAGTATATGTCAGAGAACTGTATTATGGGCCAGGCAAACGAATATCAGCAGTATATAATATTAATTATGGTTACAATGGTAAAGCAATACAAATTTCAGTGTGTTATTTTTTGGAAGGTGATTACTTTTCGCTTTGAAATTGAGTTTCCAAAAAAATCAAATATTCCCTATTTTTTAAAAGCAGAAAATCAATTTGGCGAAGTCATTTTAATTATCAATTTAAATTGTATTTCTAATCTTGAGTAAATGCAAATTAAATTACAGTTTAGGGAGGCCTTTTTCCTATCCCCTGATAAAATTCAATTAATACCGCCTCCAAAAACTTGAAGAGACATCTTCCCCGTAAACCTTATTGATTTCTTGGGATATTTTTGGACAAAAATTAATTCAGGTTTTTTTGCTTTTTTTTTGGTAGTTGTTGCCAAGCTTTGGGCCCCGAAGTTATTTCGCTTGAATAACTTTGTTTCGAAAGGCAAACTATTTAGTCAAAAAAGGCTTTTTATAAATTATGTACAACAATTTTTTTCCCCAATTTTAATGGGCTGTTGGGCAGAGGAGAGGCTAGGAAGGAATACCTGCTGGTGGCCCTCACACGAATCAATATACACATATTTTGTTGTTGTTGTGAAGTTCGGACAGGTGAGAGGGATATCATATAACCTCAAAAAAAACGAAATTGCCAGCTTTTATTCGTTATTTGTTATTCGTTATTCCGGAATTCGGGAATCTCGGAATCTCGGGGCTCAGACGCGCCAGAGTCCCTGGCTTTGGCATTAGTTTTTTTTTCTTTCGATCCCACCCCCATCTCATCCACCTGGGGGAAAAATAAAAGCTTTTTAGTTTATGTTCGGCTCGGTTCTGTTTTTCTGATCTTTTCTGCTTTTTTTTTTTTGGGTTGTTGTGTTTTTGCAATAATAATCGCGGCATTAAGTCAAAAGCGGGCCCAGCAAAAACAAATGCCAAATCAATGTCCATGTGTGTGTCTTTTGGCTCAGAGGCGTTTGCGGAAGGTTTTCCAAGGGGTTGTCCTAACACGTATATTATTAAACCCAAAACTTTATAAAATACAATATATACTGTAGTATAAAATGTATCAAATATCATTTAATAGAACACTAATCCAAGCCAAAAGACTCTTTAATTATTCAACTTAATATTTGAAACCCTTTGATCGAATTGTGAGCTTAACCATCCATATATTCCTTCATTATCAGTAAACTTAATGCCATTTATTTTAAATTAAAATAGATATATGTACGCAACCAAAATCTAGAGTGGCTTCCATCATGGGCTATACAAAATATTTCGATAAAATGCTAAAAGCATTTTTGGGTACTGCAAACTTTAGATTGGGAAAGTAATGAAATTAATTTCGCTTACGTAGTTGGTAAGAAGTTCCTCAAAAAAGGGGATTTTGGCATACGCCACTGCATATGTGTGTATGTGTGTGTGTGTGTGTGTGTGGTAGTGGTTGTGCGTGTGTGCGGTTGAGTGGCATGTGTGTGTATTGTGCGATAAAAGTTGACTCGTGCCAGTTTCGAGCTGTAACCGAAAACGCATACAAAACAAAAAGCGGCAAACAGGAGGCGGCGAGTGGGTGGTGGCATGCGGGCAGCGGGCATGGGGCATGGGGCATGGGGGCGGGGTGCAAATACAATGTGAATGGGAATTACAAAAACAAGCATCAACAACCACCGTTAGCGTCGCCACTCGCCCGCCTTGCCTTTCTCCCCGAGAGCCAGCCACTCACTTCCATCTGTTCCCGCCCACAGAACCATAAATTCACCATTACCACGCAGCTACCTCAACATTGCACCGCCCCTCGCCCACCGCCCTCCGCTCTCCGCCCTCCGACCTTTCGGCGTGTCTCCAAAGGTTCCCTTTCCCTTTCCCAGCCCAGTCTTCGGCCATTAAAAGGTGGCAACTAGCAAATGCCGGTGACGCAACGAACCTCTGGCCACCCGATTCCGTTTCGGAACCCGATTCCGTTTCCGAACGCGAACCCGAAACCGAAACAGAACCCGATTCCTCGATACGAATCCAAACCCCAAAAGGACCAGGACCTGACCCACTAACCCTTCAACAAAAAGAGGCCAGCAATTCCAGGCACCAAACAAAAGTCCCAAACACAACTCCAAATGCACTAAAACAGTGCGTCATTCCGATATAATTTCATATATATTCATTTTGAAACAGATTTAAGATTTAAAGATTTAAAAGCCTGATATATAAAATATGTATATTTAAAGAAATTATTTTTTTAGAAATGAGAAATTAAACAAATTGTATTAAGAAGCCCTTTACTTTATTCAATTATGCAGCTATGGAAAAGTACTGTTAGTATTGAGTTTCATAAACGGCTTGAAACTGATACTCGAATTCTGATTTCCAGACCAACTCCGATTTCACTTCCATGCCCGATTCCAAGTCGCGTCTCCCGATTCCCGTATCCCGATTCAGTTGCCTTGACGCTGCATGCATTCAGCAAAGTGCCGTGCGGAACTGTGTTTTTTTGTTGTTGTTTCGGCACACAAGTGGCAAGTGTGGCACAGTGGCGTGGTCGGAAGTTGCGATCAAGGGGATTGGCGTACAGAAAACAAATTACTCATACGCAACGATGTTGCACAAAACCAACCTGAAAATGAAGAATAATAGCACATAAATAATTATACTAGAATAGCATATTTATTCTACTAATTCTGAAGCGGTTATCAGCAAAACAAACAATGATTATAGTTTTTTAAATGGTTTCTTATCGTTGGAAATGCCTTTAACTTTGGAATCCACTTTAGAACTACGTGTGGCCAAACAATAGCATACCTTTGCGGGTTCGCCTGAAGCCCAATCCCAAGCCCAAGCCGAACTTTCGAACTTTCACCCACCTCCCCCCCTTTGGTCGTGGGGCGAAGTTAATTGCCGCCGCCGCTGCACGGACGAAACGAAGTGGAGAGAGGGAGCCCAGGGCGGAGACAGAGAGAGAGAGAAAGAGAGAGCGGAAGGGAGAGTGGCGACCAACCGACCGACAGCCGAAGCAGAACCCGAGGAAGAAGAAGCGGCGGCGAAGCAGTGGGAATGCGTTGCCGCATGCCGAAAGCGACGCCAGCGCCGATGCCAGCAGCGACGTCGACGCCTATATACACGGTGCCGAGCAACAAATTGAGTCAGTATCGCACAAATAACGGGAACATCAACGTGAAAGCGAGACCAAAACGGACGCCCTCCGTCCGTGCTTTGTGTCTGTCTGTGTCCGTGTCTGTGTCTGTGTGTGTCTCTCTCTCCGTGTGTCTGTGCGTCAGTCCAGTCTGTCTGTCTGTGTGTTGAGTTCAGTAACAGTTCACTTTAGTTCAGCTCAGTTCAGTCGCCGTCGCGCAGTCCAAAACACTTTGTTCAGCTAACTAACTACCAACAACAGCATCAAAAACAACAAACACACACACACACTCTCTCTCACACACACACACGCACACACAGAAACGTATGTAAGGTGGAACAATCAAGCAATCAAACAGTCAAACAATCAAAAACAACAACTCCATAAGAGCGGCAGCATCAGGAGAAGCAAAAACAACAAACACTGGCTTTGATCTCAGAGAGCAGAGCGAAGGGCACTCACAATAGAGGGCGCAGAGAGCGAGAGAGCGAGAGAGGATCGCCAATCAGCTTGGCTTAAACCATTACTTAGAGTCAACCAGGCAAAAAGAGTGAAATAGAAGAAGTTGAGCGAGAGAAAGCAAGGAGAAAAGGACATAGGAGAGCTTGAGGCCCCGAGGGCTACAGAACAAATTTTTGACGTTTGTTAACTGCAATCAGCACTTAGCACTTCAAAAGTTGGCAACTTCCCCTCGGGCTAACTGAATAGAAATAAACAGCCAGCACAAAAATCACAACCAGAAATGAAATGAAACAAACATTCAAACACTAAATAAAACCGAAGAAAAATCAAGAAAAATAGAGTCGCCGCCGTCGTGGGTGTCGTACGCACATATATATGTACATATATATATATGGATGCATTTTCATCTGTACCATATATAAATAAACATATTTTTTTTTGTTTTTATTCTCTAGTTAATAAATAGTTTTTGTGCAAGAAAAAAATCGAAAAAAAAATTTGTCGCCCAATGCGGCCAATGGAAATGCCAAAGAAAATGCAACAAATTCTACAACGACAACAAAAACACCGACAGCAAAATCAACAACAGAAGAAGAAGAAGCAACTGCAGTTTCCCGATACATAAGTCCGCCGATTCCCCGAATAAATATCCCGCTTCCCAACAACATCAACCACAACAACAACAGCTACAACAACAAAATTCCGTCTTTGTCGCGCGCGTTCACTAACACACCCATACACACACACCAGTACCAAGACACCAACACTGTCACACATGCATGTGCATAAATGGCAATATGGACGAGCAGCAGCAGCATTTGCGTTGTATACGACAACAGTGACACGCGCGTGCCAAATATTGCCGATTTTATCAGGCGAGCGACACCAACAACAGCTATTAACTAAAGGAGTCATAACAGCTACAGGACCAACAACAACAATAACAATAACAACAACAACAACAACGACGACGAACTTTGCTGGAAGGCTCCGCAAAATATCAAAGTGGGTACCAAAAGCATATCAACAACAGATAAAACTCACACACACACACACCCGCACTCACACGCACTGCAACTACTGCATTACAACAATAGCAGCCCCCCTCCCAACAACAACAACAACAACACTCGCCAACTACAATAGCACCCCACGCAAACCCCCTCCCCCCCGCCGCCCAACAACACTCCCCACCTACGCGCATACCACCAACACGAAACTACAATAACTGTAGCTTGAAGCAAAGTGCACGCAGTGAGGAGTGAGGGGGAACACAAAGAGTGAGTAAGGAGCAGGATAGCAGATGCAGAAAAGGGGGAGCAGTCAGGAGGAGAGGAGAGGAGAGGAGAGTGAGTGAGCAGAAGAGACGGCGACGGAGAGAGAGTTGAGTGGTGTGAATGCCAGATGAGTTATGTGGTGCACATTCCTCAAAGAGCCGCAGCTGCAGTTGGCATGGCAGAGAGAGAAAAAGTCCCGTTAAAGCCCGGATCAAGCGTATCAAGCGAAAACTAATTAGAAAGTTAACTGTCTAATAGCGAATGAAAACCCCCAAAAAAAAACAGAAAAGAAAGAAGCTTACGAAAGAGAAAAGAATGCTTTACTAAACAACCCACAGACTAATCTAAGATTTGCATTAAACTAAGAGTTCGGCAACTGCTTTGCATATGAAGAAAGCGGTTGTAAACTCAGAAATACTTTTAAAAATAAAAATTAATTAGTTAACTATGGTACTTAGACTTCAATGCAAATTAAAAATTTTTATAATATTTTATAATTGTATAAAAATAACATCAAAAAGAGGACGAATGGTTGTAAAGTTGTCAACTATTTAGTTGAGTTTAATTTGACAAAGAAAATTAAAAAACCAAGTACTGAAAAAACGTAATAAAAAATTTATTTTTAGTTATATTCGAGGGATATAAATTTTACAATAAAAATTTAAAAAATGTACCTAATAGTGCCTCGATTAGAATAGATTTAAGAATTGCAAACGACTGCTGTTTAAATATATCCTTGGCAACTTGGTCTATAAGGTTTCTGGAATGCCAGGATTCCAGCGCGCGCAATTCTTGAAATTTTTGTGCCGTGCAGTATGCAGATTAGGCCAAGTTGCGGGAAAAACCGCAAAACCAGACCCAAACCTTTTCCAGACCCAAACCGAAGCGAAAAGAACAGAACGGCACAAGAGCAACGCCAGTTGTTTGGCAGTAACAGGAGCTCTCAAGTGCTGTGTAATCAAAGGCGGAGGAGACCAATTTCCCACGACCCGGAGGAGGAGTCCACATCCCCTAACCTCCAACCGCCATCCTCCATCCTCCATCCTAATACTATGATGACACACGTTTGCGGTCATGCAAATGCATAAGGATTAGTCCTCGAAAAACGGAATATGAGATCCGGGCCCCGTCAAACAATGAAAATCCAGTTAACCCCCTTTTCCGCCGCTCACCCAACGCACATGGAAAATTCATGAAGAGCCAAATTGAGTTTGTGGTCGAACAGCCCGAAAAACATAACTAAAAATAAATAATTAAGTGCGTTCCCGCAGCTTTAAGACCGTTCGGGGAGTTTGAACTTTAAGCTGTAGGCCAACCTTTTTAAATGGCTTGTATGCGAGAAAAGTGGGCCAGTAAATGGAAGGATTTATAATGGCCACTAAAAAACTATCTATTTCTGGAGGCGACGGAAAAATGTGTTTTATTGCTTTAGATGATTTTAAAATGTTATAGCAGATACTTTGATCTAGCACCCAACAATTTTCCACCAATGTTAACAGATTTTTAATTAACCCATAAAAAAGTTGAGATACCCCCAGCTAGACATTCCAACAAACGTTTTAATTGTAAATAACAAAGATCGTAAACACATATGTACATATATATATATATATATACCCCTATATACCTATAGAAAACCCACTCACTAATGTAAATAGAATGTCAATTGTGTTTATTTCCCAACCCATTAAACAAAATATACATAAAAAATAAACTTACTTGAAAATAACACCGCACACAGTTTTTTCCCCTTAAAAATTCCGTTTCGTTTACGTTTTGTTTTGGTTTCATGACTTTTTGCAAATCATTCGCTTCGCTTTCGCTTTCTATATATATGCACCCATTTTATATATATATATATATACAATCTCTCCCGATCCCAGATATAACGCAATGCACTTGTTTGCGAGCGATCGTGTGTTGAATGTGAAATATGTGTTGTAGCACGGGAATTTGGCCATAAATAGAAACTGTTCCCGAGCTTCCAAGTTTCTAAGTTTCCCAAACTCTCAGATATACGAGATATACCCGGGAACATTCACATTTATTCGCTGGGAAATATCTCCCCTGCATTAGCTGGAAATTAAGTGAAGAGTTTTCCCCAGTCTTACAGAAATGTGTCCCCTTGATGTGGATTTTCAAGTAGCTAATGGAAATGGTGGGGCGCCCGATCGAATCTTGATTTATTTCGTTAATCTTTTGAATTTTAAATGTCACCACCTACGCCTCCCCCCTTCAGACATCTGGTTTTCGCGTTTTTCGATCCAGAATGGTTAATGACCAGAAAAGCGAGCAAAGTGAGCGTAATTAATGGAAACTGTAATCAATCATGCGCTCCAATTAACCGAGCCATCCCAAGAATATGGCTTGGCATTCTCTCCCGCTGCTCTGGATGTCGGGATGTGTGGGAGAGGAGTATATGTTGGATATATATATATATCTCCCGACTGAATGCTAATGGCCAACCCCGTAATGACACAAAGTGCTCCTGCTCTGGGTCCTTCTTCTTCTTCTGTTTCTACGGTGTACATTTCAAAACTCATTACGATTCACTCGTCTCCGCAAGTCTGGGGCAAGTGAGTCAGTGGGTCTAGCATATATAGTATGTACTCCTATACATACACTCGCACCGACGAGTCATCATCTCTGATTTCTTAATTTGTTTTCTTTCAATGCCTGCCATATTTCAATAATTTTCATGAGTTACTTTGAATTTTCCCGGCCAGTGCATAAACTCAATTATTGGAACCGCACGTTTTCACCGAGATGAATGGGAATTGTTTTT
Organism: Drosophila setifemur; assembly: GCA_021224005.1. Classification (NCBI taxonomy): domain Eukaryota; kingdom Metazoa; phylum Arthropoda; class Insecta; order Diptera; family Drosophilidae; genus Drosophila; species Drosophila setifemur. Next base: position 648,426 of record JAJJHY010004047.1, read on the forward strand.
TATTTTGGGTTACTTGGAAATTATTAATGTTCTCTTTTTCTTTTTTACAATAAATTTATAAATTTTCCATTTGGCTAGAGTAGTAATATTTTCCATTTATAATTATCCTAGCTAAAGAAATTTTATCCTTTAAATATTGACATAAAGCTAATTCTTACCTTACCAATTTCCAGCAATTAAATAAAATAACAAACTAATTGACAATTACCTGTCGCAATCTCGTGCCCAATAATTTGGATTGGATTATTTATGGGGGGGCTCATTTATCCACACAAAATCCATAATTCTTGTACGGTCAGGAGTACCTATGGAACATATATAGAGAAAGAAAACACATAATTATCTGCTTATCGAACATTAATTCGGCAGAACCACTTGAGTCAACTTCAATTAAGTCGCTCTTTTCAATGCGGCTCTTGAATTTCTGGACACTACAATATTCTTATATTATATTATTGTATATATAGAGAGGACTCTCTAATAAATCCGAAAATTCAATGCCCCGACAAGGTTGCCATTCATAAAAGAGGGTCTTTTATTCATATCGATAATTGTTTGAACAATTTTTGTGAATAACAAAAATGAATTCATCGATTGCTTGCGGGCTTTCCCATATTTCCCATATTTCGCTTTTCATTTTTTTTCGCTTCATTTGCTTTTTGGGTGTCTTGGGGGCGTGGCAGGATGTGGCAGGGGCAGGGGGTGGGGGGTGTTGCTGGTTCCAGAGGCCAATCGAGAGGAGCAAAGAGGACCCGCATATAACCTTTCGCCTCCAGGGGCCCCAGATATATATATATTTTCTTTGTGGTTCGATGGGTATTTCACATTTGCTGATTTTTGACGCGTCCATTTACTGTTGATTGATTTTGTTTGTATGTCGGGGTGTATGTGTGTACTGTAGGTGTGTGTGTGTGTGTGTGCGTGCATGTGTGTGAAAGGCGGTTGCATCTACTTAAAAATACATTTATTTTTGCGGCTTACAACGCGTGAAGGGGGGGCGACACGAAAGTTGATCAAATATTTGTACAGTTTGCATAGTCAATTTACATAAGTCCATCAGCAGTCCGCGTTTGTCAGTCCGTCCGTCCGTCCGTCTGTCCGTCAAACCGCGTGTCTGTCGGTCCTTCTGCGTCCGCACAGTGGCGTAGCAAGGATTGTATTGGCAGGCAGGGCACGGGGGCTTTAATTGTAATTCTCTCTCTTTTATAATAATTCAATAATAGAGCAGTTTGCGGTGGGAGCTTCCACTTATTTAATTATTTTCCGGACATGAATGTAATGCTTTCTTTGACTGTACAATGGGGGGGATTTGGGGGAGTGTTTTAATGCAGTATTGTTCTAATTGCTATTAGATAATTACTCGCTAAATGCTGCATTTAAATATTAATTTATTTAACAAAGAACCTGTACAAAATATTCATTAGAAATATCAGAACTTATCTTTAACAATCTAATTTCGAACAAAAAATATAAATATAAATATAATAAATTGAATAAATTCTTTAGATATTTAACTGTATAAATATCTCCAGAATTTATTCAAAGTGTGAACTTCTTTAAAGAGAGATTTTCCATTTACTAGATGAATTATTATTTGAATTATTCGAGTATCTTGTGTGAATGGAACCTGATTTATGTCTTGCCCACAAAATGTAGCCGACTTAATATTGTATTTCCTCTGCGAAAATGAATGCTTTGAGGAGTAGCAGCCCCCCCCCGTTAAGCATGCCCCTGATTGCTATGTGTGTGTTGTGTGTCTAGCCTTGTCCTGTCTCATCAATGTCAAAGCAATGAACCCGAATATCCATATTGCCAACGCTTTGCTTATTCAATTTCCCCGTCTGTCTGTCCAACGTGGGTCCCCTCATCCAATTGCCCGCCCCCGCCCCTGGATTTTCGCCTTGTGGCTAATACCCTTTTCAAAAGCTTGGCAGCTCGCTGAAGGCTGTGATAAGGGGGATAGGGACATGGACAGGGATAGGGATAGGGGGCGGATGGGATGGGAAAATAGGGGGCGGGGTGGCTTAGGGTATTAACAGCATCGACTTGGCGCTAAGGAAAACAGAGTTTTCGTTGTTTGCCCAACAATGTTAATGTGTCTATATAAGCATGTATACAAAACACAAAACACCGCTGGCCGCGATAATAGCTCTTAGTTTATTACAAATTCACAAGTACTAATTTTACAATTTCTACAAATTATATTGCATACAAAAAAAAAAAGAGTTTAAGCATGTTTGAATATGTATTTTACAAAAATCTGAATTTATATATAAATTATTTGTAGTATCCAATCAATCTTATTCCTTATAGTTCCCTTGTTTTTTAAGTACCCTGTTATTGTGCCCTGTGCTGTGCGCGTGCATATGTTAAGTATACGACGCGTATACGCACTCAATTAGAAGGGAAAATGTGGAAAATGGTTGAATCGTTTATGAGTCACAACGCACGACTGACCCCCCGCTCGCTTTTTGGCCATTAAAAATGCCGAGGCATGTGTGTAATTGTTCTACCCAAGATATCGTGTACATATATATGTACATATATGAGCCACATAATATGTGCTGTACATATATATATATGTGTATATATCGGTGGCATCCAACCTGACAGGTGCCGACAACTTTTCGGATAGCAATGTCAATTCTTGTCAAAACAATTTCTTTGCCATTGCCTTTGCTTTCGGTTTTTGGTTGTGAATTTCGATTTTGATTACGCAAGTAATTCTATATATAGACGCCATACTGTACTGTATACATGTACAGTCTGACACATGACTGTAAGTAGGGTTCTGCGTTGATGGCTTCATTACTACCTCTCCCCCAACCAACTACTCTTTTTTTTTTAACTTTCCCCGACTGGCTGTCCATCATCTATTGTGAGTTCTGCTTTTCTGTTGGAGTTGCGGTGGATAAAGAGCGGATCAGAGGGATATAATCGGGGTAGGGGGAGGAGGGAAGAGGAAAAGGATAAGTCAGACCCATATCGAAAATGTCAGGATTTGCAAGCACTCCTCGACTTGTCTTGGCAGCTTTGCCCAAAGGAAGGAAGTCTGCGTTGTCAGGTTTCAGAGGGAAAACTCACAGAAAACTCAGAGAAAACACAGCAAAATAGAAAACTTAAAACAGCACAAAAATGAAATAAGCAAAAATAAAATATAAAATGTAGCTAGGAGCCGCTCTAGGCAAGTGTTGTTTTTCTTTTTCTTTTGCGTTCATCCATCTCAAAAGGGCCAAAGTGGATTAACCTAACAGCCTTTGTGAGTTTTAACATGCCGGAAATCCCAGGACCTCGACAGGTGAAGGCACTCTTTTAATATGCCACTGAAGTTGATTCTCTTTTAACTTGGCTTCAAGTTCTTGAAGATTTAATATTCTCGCTTAAGAGCCCTTCAGATCTATTTATTAGAATGTATATACGATTGTGATTTTCTTCGGAACTTATTCTTGGGAAAATTTAATTTGAATTTACTCGTACACACTCATAAGTACAATCCATTTAAATGGATTTTAATTATTTAATATTCATATAA
>JAJJHY010004047.1:654559-687737 GCA_021224005.1 Drosophila setifemur
GTGGCCCCCCCCCCCCCCGAAAAAAAATAGAAAACCGAAATGCGATTGCATTTGCCGGCAAAAGAATTTTAACCTAATTTGAAGTCAGACAACACGTATCTCTATCTTGCGGTTGTGCGCCCGTGTATCTGTGTATCTGTAAGGTTCTGCCTGGCACGGACTCGTCCGCTCATTTTACTTCATTTCATTTCATTTCATTTCTGACCTGCTCGGCTCTTTTTTTTCTGGTTTTCTGGGGATATGTGGGGGCCCCCAACTATTATTAGCGGCACGCTCGACATGCAAACGTATAATGGATTTGTATAAATATATATATATATATTTCTCTCTGAGATATATGCCTGCATATGTGCACTGTACAATGTCGTGCTTGTACATATGTCTGAGTTAGTCGTTAGTCGACTCGGCAGAATTCATTGCCTCTGCAGGTGTTCAAATTTTCACATTTTCAGGACAATTCGTGGAGCTTGGAATTGTCCTTTTTCGTCCAAAAAAAAAAATTACACTGAAAGACATTATTCCAAGACTCCAAAGACTTGCAATTTTGATGAATTTCAAAAACCATTTTAAATTTCATTTAACTTTAAATTTAATTCATGTTTATTTGAAATTCTTTCGGGAGAGTATTTGAATTTAATAGAACTTTTGAAATGTGCTTAAATGGTTTTTAAAAATCCAAAAAGGATTTGAATTATTAATCAGATACTAAGGAAATGTTCTTAAATGAAAATTAGAATTCAGTCTTACTCTTATTTTATTTATATTTTCTTGATTCAGTTACTTTTAAAGTTTTGAATATGATTTTTGGTTGAATGTATTTGCGTTCCGACTTTCCGAACATCTGCATAACGCTTTTTGAATAATTTAAGACGTTCGTTCGTATTTATAGCTGAATTATTGATTTCTATTTGTTCAATTTCGAGTGTTGTTTCAAATTTTTTTGTACTGCTTTTGGGGTTGTGGGGTTTTTTCTACCGGTGCGGTTACCCCCAATTCATTTTTCACTTAGGTGACTTGCGGTCATCGAGCTTTCCCCCCGCTGGTTGCTGGCTTTTCCCTTTGCTTTTCCACGTTTTTCGTCTTTTTTTCACATGTGGCTGGCTTCGAAGCTTTTGTGGCTTATCAGTTCCTTTGTCACCGGTCACAACTTGGTCCAAAACTTCAGTCGAATAGTTTTTCATAAAAAAAAGCTCGCCCCCAGCTTTGCAACCCGTCTGGGTCTTCTTTTCTTTGCTTTTCTTTTTGTTTTTTATTTTCCATTTCCTTTCAATTTTCATGATGGGGAATTGTAAGCCGCTCCTTTGTCTTTTTCTTGGAATCACTTCAAATGACCTGATTCTTTGATTGTTCTTCGATTTGATTACTTTCAGTTCTCTTTTTTCCCACATGCCACATTGTCTTTGGGCATTTCATTTTTGATCCAATCGCCTTTTGTATTAAATGTACCATATTTAATGTACCATTTAATAGTTGCATACTCGTATGGCAGCAATTTTCGATTCCCATTTAATATAATAGTTTTGCAATTATCCGGCCAAGTGCTTGGCATTCATTTCATTTCGTTCTCGGTCTCGGTCTCGGTCTCAAGGTGTCGATGACGCCCATCACTCATACGCCGTGTGGGATTTGCACTAATAATTTATTGACCACTTTGTTTGGCATGTGTGGATTTCTGCTTGGAACGGAAATGTGCAACTAATTTGCACGTCTTTAATTGCTCCAATTATATATATAGTTCGGATAAGTGCTTTCTTAAGGTATTTTCTACGATTTCAAATAATGTTTTATTGTTGATAAACAATAGAGAACAATGGAACAAGTGGAATATATATTTATTTGTGAGATTTTTGTTTACCAAATTACAGAATTTAATGAGTAATTTATACAAAATACAAACTAAAAATACAAAAATCAACTCCTGCATTGGAAGAGAAATTTATTTCATTCTTATTTGTTATTGAAATTGTAAGATTTATTAGTAATAATTTGTTTTGTAGCATACAATTCATGAATGGCAATTTACAAATTATATTTTCGCTTTATATTTCATAAATCATATAAATATAAAATGCTTTAGAAATTCTAAATATAAGCTTTAATTTGATTAACTCACTTGTTAGAGAAAACTTCTGATTTTCCCCTCTATTTCCCCCCGCAGATGTCAATTCAGAAGCTCAACGACACCTCCAACTCGGGCTACGTGAGCTCCGAGGAGACGGACTCGCTGCTGGTGAGCAACCCGAATCCGGGCAAGGCCAGCGGACCCCGCACGGCGCTCCTGCGGCAGGTGAAGAGCAACTCGGTTAATGGACCGATGACCTCCTCCTCCGCCGGTTCCGTCACTGGCTCGGCATCCGGATCGGCTGCATCCGGCGGTGGTGGCTCCGCTTCGGGGGGCGGTGCATCGGGAGCTTCCAAACCCACATTGATGCGCCAGGACCGAACCTCCACGTATCTGACCAGTCCACAGCAGTCGCAGGGACACTCGCAGCGCATGGGCTCCGAGGAGAGCATGCGGCATCCGCAGGACGAGGACGTTGAGCAGGGGCTGATCCGGGCCAGCATGGTGCCGGACATCGAGGTGCATCCAGAAGAGGACCAAGACCAACACAGCCAGTCGCAGACCAACTCCGCAATGGACACCAACCCCACATCGACCAAGCAACAACCGACCATATCAATTATGAATTTAAGTGGCACGCATCCGCAGGGATCGCAGGGCTCCTCCTCGCACAGTCACCCCAATCTGGGCACCTCCTCCTACCAGAACCTGGCCAGCAGCATACCGCCAAGTGCGCCCAGTCGGTGTCGGGCGTGCAGGAACTGCAGTCGCCGCGCCTCGACCACGCCGATGTCCACCAACATCGATCGGTCCGCGTCGCGGGACAGTGTGAAAAGTGCCTTCCAGCAGGGCAATCTCAGCGGCTCCATGGCCATCTGCATCTCGCCCCTGTCCCAGCAGTCGCAGCACTCACAGTCGCAGTCGCAGCAGCAGCAGCTGCAGCAGCAATACCATCTCCAGCAGCAGTACCAACAGCACCAGCAGCTGATGCTGCAGCAGCCGCACCTCCAGATGAATCCACTCGTGCAGCAGGTTCCGCCAGTACTGATCACCTCCTCGCCCACCAACGGCTCCCGGATCATCCGGCAGAGCTCGCAGCCGGAGTCCAGCACCACGGCCATCTGCTGTGGCCCCCACTCCGCGTACGGATCCTCGCACTCGCACACGGTTCCCAATGTCTCCCTCAAGCAATTGCGGGAGAGCACCACCGATGGAATTGCGGGCATTGCCGCGGACTCCCTACGCATCAACGGCGGGATGAGGCCCTTCAAGCAGGTGAGCCAATGCATTTTCAAATTACCAATCCCCGGAAGAAATGCCGGGCGAGAAAACTAGGTAGAGGAAATAATATACGAGTAATTGCTGAATATGATGTTTGCTTAGGAGGAAAATCGCCCTTGGATGGAGATACAAACATTTTGATTGTTTTTAAATTATGTACCTACAAAATATTCATATAAAATATACTTTTTGGCTTAATTGATATTTTTCCAAGTTTTCTAAGATAAAAGATATTCAATTTCATATTTAATGTAGCAGAAAAACACAACATATATGTTTTTTACGAATTCCAAATTGCATTTAAAACGAAAGTAAATTTGATACAGAAAGACAAACAATTTTGTAAATATATCCTTAAGGCGATTTTCGGACCCCAAAGGCTCAAAGCCGGCACTGGCACCCAATTTTTGTGAGTGCATTGAGAGCCCAGGGAATTGTTGTACATAATTCATGTGTGTACATACCATGCCTTGGCATTCTGCAATCGCCGGCTCATAAATAAATGAAAGTGCAAAGTGAACGTCACCTAGGGAGTATCCTGTGTATCCTTCTGTATCTTTAGCGCTGTCTCTCTGTATTACATCTCGTACTTGTGCCAACTCTCTTCATGAATTTATACCTAAACCTAAGCATTTATATATATCCGTATCTTCGATGTTCCGTAGCCAACAATATCGCACTCGATGTTCTGTGTCATCCACATTTTTCCCCCAACCCAGATTCCCAGAATATTTAATTCGACGAAACCATTATTCGAGTGGGCCAGTATTTATAAAGCAGATTAATTTTTAAAATATACAATTAATTTAAGTGGCATTTTTATATATGCACAGCGAGACAAACAAACTTTAAATTGAGTTGCTAACTTTTTGGTGGTGATAATTGTTAATCTGAGTTTAATAGTAAAAAAATACAAGAAAGAAAATAAATATAATGATTTTTAAAATTCCTTTCTTGCCATTTGTGGAACATTAAATTAAATATAGACATTTATGGGATTTTTAACATTTGCAAAAATAAATATCTGGTTGCACTCTCGTTAAAAACATCCCAAAAAAATGAATAATTTTAGATGCCTCGCCTTCCCAAAATAACTACTTAAAAAGTAATTCCTAAAAATATCCCCAATACTATATTATTTAGGCAAATCCCTGGCCATAACTCATCCGATTTATAGTTTATTGTTCCAGTTTGAATTTCTTTATTTATTTGATTCAAAAACATTTTCGAATAATCATAAAATGCCGGCATTTGCTTACTTTGTTGCTCTTTCGGTTTCGGTTTGTTTTTTTGTTATTGTTTTTTTATGTTGGATTTTTGTTTTGGGGCACCTCTCGCCTCCACGTTTTTCGCGCGCTAAAATCCAATTAGTGAAAATCAATATTGCTCATACGCGGCGTTGGCTCAACAATTATTTTGTTCATTCGTTCATTTTGTTCGCTTTGCCACCTTCAATCGCATTTGGCTCCCCATTTGTTTTTTTTTTTGCTTCCTACTCTGGAATTATTTTTGGTGGGCATAATTAAAAATTTTGTTTACACGCGATTCGATAGAGAGGTGAAAGGGAATAGGAAATGAAAATGAAAACGAGAATGAAAATGAGAATGGGCCCCCGATTTCCACTTTAGCATTTAATGTTGAAAATGCCCCAGCAGGAAGAAAAAACTCAATCAAAAACTGGGAAAAAACATAATTAAGTTGGAAAATTGCCTATTGAATCGTTAAGAGCATCTGAAATATCCGAAAAAAAAACATTCCTCGTTCGTCCCGCCACCTCCGTGGATATATAATTATAATTAATATCAATTTACGCCTGAATTTCTGAACTTTCCATAAATATCCCCAAAAAAAAAAAAAAAAACGAACACAAATGCTATATACTATATATAGATAGATATCTGTGTGCAAGGAGGAACAAATAATATCGCCTTCTTCATGCTGGAAGAGTGACCTTACCATGATTGATGAATGTTTTCACTCTTTGACATTTGCCGTCGCGTTTTCCTTCAATTTTCCCGCCTCACCGCCCTTTCACCCCCCCAACCCCGTCCGCCCTTTTTTTCAGTCTTTATAGATAATTGCGTTGGGCTGTCTGTCTGCCTGTCAGACACTTTCGGCAATAGTCATGGGGATATAAAGAAACATAACGAAAAAATACTCGTACTATATATATGACTGGGAGAATGGAAAATCGGGGGTGGTAAAACATTTATGAAAGCTTTGCCGGAGCTTTGCGCTTTGTTGAATTTTCAAAAACTAACGGTAAAGCTAGTGACGGTAGCGAAAAGAGATAGTAATCAAGGAGATAGTACATCGAAAATAAATCGGTTGAAGAGCATTTTTGTTTTATATGATCAAAATATGTAAACTTCAAAAATGATGTTTAGATTTTTGAATGTAAAAAAATAATGTAATTTAAATTGTGTTTAAAAAAATGGAATTAATATATTTGTTGCATCTAATGGAGTAATTTAAGTTTCCTAAAAAGTCTTGCTAATTTTTGATGATAAATCGAATTAATTTAAATAAAGTTGCCAATTTTTTCAAGTGTAGGAGTGGGGGTGGGAAAAGAGAGTCATGCAAATGGCCAACGAGCTTTCAAGCCACATTTAACTCGAATAAAAAAAGACAACAAACATTTAATGGCGATTTCCCGCCGCAGGCCTCCATCGTAAACCCCTCTTTAGTAGGTTCCCCCGAAAATCCCTTTCGCCGAAAGCTCTGCGGAGCTTTTATCTGTGAGATGCAAAGGGTGAAATGGAAGCGAAAGCTTCAACGTATTTCAAGTTTTCAATTGTCTTCGGGGTTTTGCGTGTTTCAATTGTTGTTTTTGTTATTGCTGACCGCCTATGTTGTTGTTGTTGTTATTGTTTGTTTTATTATTTCCAAAAGCTTTGCCCCTTAATTATGCAACATGCCATAAACTTTTTATCCATGCCTCAAATATTCATGAAATGCCAGCGAAAGCCCCGCAGGATCCTCCTATATCGTATCTATATCGTATTCATAACCAAAGCCGTAATACATATAATCTATCTTGTGTCTTCCTTTAATACTTTTTAGTCTCTACAATTAGCTTAAGTTGGTATCTTTACAAAACCTATGTAGTTGCGATTGTATTTTCAGAAATTCAAAGTTAAATAAATATATAACAATTTTTTTATATTTTTATAAAGCCTAATATCCTTGGAGTAGTACACATAGCTTATCTTATGGAAACATGAATTTTTAGAAATAGTAGTTAATGTTTTTTAATAAAGAATAATTTAGATGAACTTTTTGCGTTATTAACCACATAACTATTGATAAATATTTCATGTTGTTATTTTTTAAGAGGACTCTTATTATAGGGGAATATATATTAAACAATTTCTATAAAATTGGTTATTAACAAATTGAATTGTATTAGTTGAGAATAATTTAATTTTCATTTCAAAAATATTTGAATAAATAGTAATTCATTTTCTTGTATTCCTTAGAGAAATGATTTATATCTTAAATTTATTGACAAAAAAGCAGCAAATTTTTTGAGTAGCTGTGATAAATATATATATGTACATATATCTTTTTTTTTAATTCCATTTAGCTATATATATATTTATCACTACTATTGTAGTATATACTCGTATAGTATATACCAAAGCATTTTTTTAGAGGAGCTTAAATAAACTTTGTTGTATATAAAAACTATAAAATACCCGGAAATTTCCGAAACGCACTGTACCCGTACGATACTAAGCCGATCTATGTCTGATTTATGTATGATAATCCACTGTTATCCATTAATTCACCATTATCAACGATCATATTTCTAAGCTCTACCGAAACTTCCTCCTCCAATAACGTAGCTTAGCAACTAATAAATAACTTAACTAGCTTCATCTACAAGAATAACAAATCTCATCTCAACTACAAACTGATCTCTACTAATCGCCATCAACCATCGACTTTCGAAACTCTTTCTTCAGGGCGTTCTTCTAATGCCTCGCACCTTGTCCGAAAGCCGAAAGTTGCGCCTTCGAAGGGCTTTTACTGAGGCAACTAACGAAACGCTGCAATGCTCCAAAATGGTATTTAGCATTTTGAACTCAATCCAAAATCAACTTAAACCAACCGCAAACCACTCTAAACCAATTGTAAACAAATACAACCAAACAACAAACCCGAAAAAAACCCAATTTCCGAAACTACGAATTTTGTATTGTGTACATAAATATTTAGAATGAAACAGTGAACCAGCTCGTTGTTCCAAAGTTCCAAAAAAACCAAAAACAAAAAACCAAAACCAAAAGATACAATTCATTTTCAATGGCACCCCGCCCCCAGCGGTCCAGTAGTTTTTTGTTATCGATAAAAATCGATAGCTGGCATTCGTTACGTTTCATTTTCCTAGTTTTCCTAGTTCTCGCACTGCCTCAATGTCCATTCTAACAATGCTCCCCTAGAAATCTCACAGAAAAAATACAGAAATTTTGAACAAAACAAAACAAAACGAAACCCACATGATTCTTTTTTGGCCGCTTGTAGCTCGAGTTTGAACTTCCGCATCCGCATCCGCATCCCCTACTTCCAAATTCGCATCCGAAAAATAAATCAGCTTTTGCATCCGTTTTGTATCTTTAGAATGAAGTTTCCGTAGCTAATTTATCACAATTAAAACGTTCCTTTTTCACAATTGATAGATGATTTATCGACGCAGGTAAGAAATGTAGATGAAAATGTTTTCCTTTTTCGTTTCGCACTGATTTCCTTTTCGGTGGTAAAAACCAAAACCGCACTGACTAGAATTATTGTAATATTTACTATTTAAACATATTTAAATTATAAGTATTATCAAAAGGATCCTACATGGGATTATAAACGGAAAACATTTCTATATTTTTCGTTTGGAACTGAATTTTAGCCTTTTAAAATGCTAACATGAAAATGCGTATTAGCAAAATTATAAATTAATTATTAAGGGGGATAAATAATACACCGAAAAAAAATATTTATAAGCTGCCTCTGAATAAATACCTAATCAATTTAATTGAATAACAAAGCGCTAATGCTTATTTTGGGGAAACATTTCCATATTTATTTTGGAACTGGACTTAAAATATTTATGAAAACAGATCAAACATGGAAATGCGTACTTGCTAAATTATTTATTAACTATTATCAATAGTACACCGAAAATTACTTTAAAACTATCTCTGAATACCTATTCAATTTAATTGAATACCAAAATGTTGGGAAAACCATTCTATATATATAAATATCGGAAGTGAATTTGAACCTCTTAAAAATATGTATAAAAATCATATTCATTGGATGAAAGTCTCTCAAAAATTGTACTAATTGTTGCTAATGTGTACGAATATATTTTCTTTGAATATGTGTGCTTGGGAAAATAGATTTTCCCCCAGGGTATTTCAGAAGTTGATCATTTGGAATTTTATTTGGGCCAGCAATTAAGTGGCGAGCAGGAAGCACTTAAGTTTTCCGCGGTAAAAGCTACATTTTCATTTCCATGACGTCGACGCGATCAGGTGTTCTCCACACTTTTTTGTATCTTTGTATTTGTATCTTTTGTTCTCTTTCTGGCGATCCACCTGCTGGCCTTTGTCTTCCACTCTCGATTCATTCCACACACAATCCACAAGATCCAGAAGAGCAGCGACGCGTGCTGATTGAAGAAGTTTTTCCTTATAAACGCAATTATTGGTGGCATGGGGTATATTCATCTATGGGTTTAAATGGGTCTTTGAAATATAATCAAATTTAATTTATTATTAAATATGAGAAGTAATAAAAATTCACTTATATTTAATGCAAAGATACATTCAACGAATGTCTGTTGCAAATCATATTAAATCAACAAAATATATTCCTTTGAATCAATATAATTATTTCGATAGAACTTAAAATATTATTGATTTCATTTGAATTGAAATAAAATATTCATAGATACTTTGAGTGCTGGGTATCTCGAATTCGTTTCGTCCAAGTGCCGCACACTTATTTTCTCCTTGGTTCCGTTGAATTGGCGGAACCAAGAAAAAAATCGAGAAGGCGCACCAGATTGGAATATAAATATAATTTTCGGTTGGCCGGCCATTTGTGCGTCGTCGTCGGAAGGGATCGCTCTCGATTCAGTTGATCTCGCCCAGATCCCACGAGATTTCCCACTCTCCGGAACGGATCGAATCGGTCAACAATAATGGCGAACGGCTTCTGGAAATGCTGAATTGTGTCTGCTTCCCGTGTGCCACCTTTTGTGTCTGCCCGCTCCGTTTCCGTTTCTGTTTACATTCTGGTCAATTACGCAGTCGAAAGTCTGCCAGCCCGAAAATAACCCCAAATCAAAATTGAAATTCACATTAAAAACACATCAAAACCCATCGGTTTTCCAACGCCTACGGTTCATCTTGTGTCTTGTGTCGTTCGTGAAGAAAATACCTTTTATTTCCGTTTTTTTTTGGCTGTTTACAGTACATGAGAGTGACAAGCAGTTGGGAAATCCCAAAGAAAATCACACAAAAATATATAGTGATACGAAAAAGAAAACCTTTTCTGGGGTTTCCATTTAAAATGTGCGCTGATTTAATAACCCAATTTTGTATAAATGACTTTCGCGTACTGAAATACGAGTATTTTGTGAGTTCGCGGTAAAAAAAACTATATCTTTCGGTCTCTCGAGAAGGAGTTCCCCAATTTGACCAAGATCTGAAATATATATACAATATCCGAAGGGGCCGATGAGGAGCATGTCGCCGGCCTCCTGCATGGAGAATGATTGCAACCAGGTCCCTCTCTACCAGAAATGCCTAGCCTCGACCGGTGCCATGCCCTTGCCGCCGACTCCAGCGGCCACGCCACCGCAGATCATACCACCGCCGGCGGTCTTTTCCACGTCATCAACGCCATCGGGCTCTCCCTTTCCCTCCCCCTCCGCCTCGCCTTCGCCCTCGCGCTCCTCCGTTTCGCAATCGGCATCCCCATGCCCCTCCCCCTCGCCGTCGCTCTCGCTGACGCGTGTGTTGACGCCGCTGTCCGTGTCGACGCCAGTTCCTGCTCTGAATGCCGCTGCCGCAATCATGACGCGGACGGGCAGCGTCGGTGGCGCCACCAATACCGCCCGCAGGAACTCCCTTTGGCTGGAGACGCTGCGCAACACACGCAAGCTGTCCTACGCCAACGAGCGGCCCATTCTGGTAAGCCAACACCGGGAGAAATTCTAGGTTATCCAAAAAATGGCAATTCAGGGAAATAAAGTGGAATTAATGGGACTATTTCGGGAATGCCAAATAAAATTAGTTTTAAAATGTTACCCATACAATTTGTGGATTATCAAGAGAATATACAAATTGATGCTAGTAAATACCAATTAATGGAATTATTTGAAGAGTACTAACTAAAATTAAATGTAACTACTTACGTATGAAGATGCAGTTTATTTTAATTGCAATACTTTAAAAATTATTGGTGGCAGAATCGGGAAAAAATTTGAATTTTGTTCTAGATTATCTAGACAATAGAAAAATTAATGGAACTAAATTGGAATTAATGAAATTATTTCTAGAGTACTAACCAAAGTGTTACTACTTTAATATTTATTATTATAATGAAAATATAATATTATGGAAGGCAGAATTGGGAGTAAATTATAATTTTGTGGAGTTTGGTAAAGGTCAAGGACTGAAAACTTTAATATTTATATTGAATATGATGTTCCGGTAATGCAATATATATTTTTTCGATGAAATATGTAAAAAAAAAACCCTGACAAAATAGTTTCACTGGCTAACATGTCGTATGAGTAATTTGTCAATTAAAACACGTGTACGCCACATAGGCCAGGAAAAAGGCTTTCATGGCTTAAAATTCACAAATAAATATGTAAATACAAATAACAAATAAAACAAATAAAAAACAAATTCAGAAATATTCTAAAATACCCAAATTAAGTGAATGAAAGAAGGAGGCAACACTGCGTATGAATGATGAACAAGAAAAATGTGATTAATATGCCAAAACTGATCAAACTAATTTGTTCGGCGCTTTTTTGTAAGAGGAAACCATCTTGGCCGATACAATTTATTTGGCACTTTGGGACGGGGTTTTTGTTGTCGCTTTTGGCGCAGTGCTATTTGGGAACTTATGACGTACAAGTATCTCCCTCGTTCCATGACCGTTTGGTATTCGCCATTCCGCTGGCTGGCTGGCCACGTGTCCGTCCGCCTTTCGAGTCCAACTATAAAAATAAATAAATCGCGCGAATTCTCTTTTTTTTCGAGAACTGTCGCTGTCTCTTTCTGTCCGGTTCTCTCTCTGTCTCTGTCTTTTGTCTCTCTTGAGCGATTCGAAGTTATTTTCAAAACGAAAGCATCTGCAGAAAACAAAAAAAAAACAAATCGCAACACACACGATGGAGCTCTTGGGAGGAAAAGTGTCGGGGCAACGTAACTTTTCTACCCTGTAAAAACTGGCGAAAAGTTTTTCGGGAAAAGTTTTCGATGGTGGCTGGGAAGAGAAATAAATATTTACGATAGTTACAATCTTGTGCCAAGGGCGAAATTTATCTGGAGTAAATCATTTTACTTACTGGAAAGTAAAACTAATATTTTTTGAGGGTTCATTTATGAACTCTCCATTATATTTCTACTATATAATAGAGTTACCCATTAATAATATATTTTAAAGTAATTAAAAATTAGTTTAATGCTTTGTAATTAAAGAGGAAAGATTATTTTCTACAAATATTTAACCAAAGATTTGATTTTAAATTCATTACTAATACTTCTCTGAAAACACTCTGCCAGAAAATCAGACCGGACTGAAAATACCCCTCAAAAAACGAAATTTTGGCGAGAATATAATCCCAAGAATAGAGGGGCGGAGATATAAAGCAATAATACAAAACAAATGTGGGAAATATACATTCATCGCATAAACACAAACAATGGAACAAACAACAAAAAAAAAAAACAATAACAAAATAGGAGACAAAGAGGCGGCGGCCCAAAGGGGGGATCTTTAGAATCTGAATTCGAGTCTGAATCTAAATCGGTGCCCGGCGGAACAAAAACAATAGAAAACACACATAAAGCCATAAAGTTCGCTCAAGTGTTTGGATCCTATTGCCCGATCTGTGCATATAGTATGTGCCTTTGGTTGAGTATCTTTGATATATTGTTTACATGGAAAGCGATTTCGATTCGATTACGATCCCATCGTCATTATCATCCTCAAATGAAATCGCAAATCGAAATATAGTCACACAGAAAGAAAAAATATTTGTTTGCTAATTTTATTAACCTTTTTTACGAGGCGATACAATATTTAAAGAGAAATAGTTCTTACTTTTGAGTTGCAAACTATAGAAATATTTGGGATGAGAGAGCAATTTAAATTAAATTTGATTTCAAGCCCAAATTTCTTTAACTTTAATTTCTTTCTTTAACTTTAATAGAATATTTAAAGAAACTTTATTTTAAATTATAAATATTCGTATTTATTTAAATGCAAATCTACGATGGTTAACATAAAAAAAAAACACCTAAGTCTGACAACTAACTTGTACTTTTTAGTGCAACATTTATTTAATTATTGAATCATTTATTATAGAATTATTTTACTTAAATAGTAAAGTTTAGAAATTTCTCTCCTAAAAATAATTGTATTTATTTGAATGCAAAGCTACACCGTAATCACAGAAATCTGGGCTATATTATTAACATCAAGAAAATAATACAAATGATTTATAAGTTTGATAGGAAATTAAATTCATATAGGTATAAGATATGAATTACGATTATACCATAATTTAAAGACCAAATTGATCTACAATTTATAAAAAATGTGGCAAAAACAAATTAGCTTGATCTTTCAACCCGTTTCTTTCGGTGGACTCAAACGAATCCAGGGTCACAATTGCGGATAATGATGATCCATGGCAATTTATGCTCACTTTTTGTTCTTAAGAGGAACTCCATCAATGGTCAGATAGGTACATATATTATGTCGGGTGCTAATCGAGTTACATCAGCTTTATAAAGTGCTTTGATAAATGGCCCTGCGAATTGAGCAGGCAATTCCGGCGTTTAAACAATGCCAACGCATAATTAATGGCATATGAGCAATGAAAGACCCCAAAAGTCGGACTGCGGGCATGAATTATCGATGCACATACCATACACTCTTCTATACCATATATATATATACATATATATATAAATATATATCGTAAAGTGGCATATGCAAACATCGAGTGTACTTGCATATTTAGATGTTGATAAATATTATATATATTCGGCATGCACTGGGCCCGCTTCTTCCAATGGGTATTACGGGGGTGTCATCTGAAATATTTAAGCCATTTGCTCAGCCCAAGTCTTGGGCTACTCCCAAAACCCTCACAACACACAAAACCCATATGTCCGTATTTCGAGGACTTTCAATCAGCAAGGCTGGGTAGGTTTTTAGGGGGTTACAGGGGCTCCAGGGGCTCCAGGGGCTTCAGGGGCTTCTAGGGGTTTCAAGGGGTTCCAAGGGTTCCCGGGGCTTTCGCTTTCCGGTTGGCCAGGTGGCCGCAATAGTCCAATAACTTATTGCCTCGGCATTATGCGGCGAAAAATAGACGGGGAACCTTTTAAAATTTCATGATAATAGTCGTCGTCGTCGGCCACTGCAGTTTTCCGTTCCACTACGCTCGCAAATCGGATATAGTATATGCCATATAGAATGGTATCTATATATCTATGCGAGTGCAGGCTAGATGTTTGCCCAAGTGTCTATCAATAAATTATGACAAGGGGCACTTTCAGCCAGCGGAGCAAAACTTAAAGACCGAATGGCTATAGGGAATCGTATTGGATCGGATCGGAACGGAACGGGACGGGGCGGGAGCAGAAGGTCGCGCCACACCGCGTCCACTTCCACAGCTGTTCTGAGTCATTTGACAAGGCACAGTGGCGGCCGGACTTTCCAACCCGGCCATCTGTCGGATGCGATTACCGGCCTTTGGGGCATTTGAGGGGATACACCTGGTTGCACCGATAGGGAACTCGGATCTCTGAGTCATTGCATTTTGCTGATCTCTGGGGGCTATCGAAAGGAGATGGTAAGATATAGGTTCTATAATCATAGTTTAATTTACGGAAGAGTATTAACTGGATCTCGGAAGTTTGCATCAGGGAAAACCCTTTCCTGGGTTTAAATTGATTTCTTTTTTAATGGTTATTAATTTAGCAGCAGGGAGTTTATTTATATTTATACCCTTGCAGAGGGTATTATAATTTTGACCAGAAGTTTGTAACGCAGTGAAGGAGACATTTCCGACCCTATAAAGTATATATATTCTTGATCAGCATCACCAGCCGAGTCGATCTAGCCATGTCCGTCTGTCCGTCTGTCTGTCCGTCTGTCGGTTGCTATGTAAACTAGTCCCTCAGTTTTAAAGCTATCAGGCTGAAACTTTGCACCGACCCTTCAATCTGTTGCAGTTAGTATATAAGTCGGAACGGCCGGAATCGGAACACTAGATCACGTAGCTCTCATAGGAACGATTGGGAAAAACAGCCATAAATTCGCCATTCTTAAAGGTAAACTCTATTTAATAGCAATTTTAACATAACCTAAAAGTTTCATTAAAATCGGACCACTATATCCTATAGCTGCCATAGGAACTATGGGAAAAAATGGGTCATTGAGCATAACTCTGGTGTTTTTCAAGACAATTAATTCATTCTTGATAAAAACAGTTTTCATAGACAGTAAAGCCTTTTAAAAAATTTAAAAACCCAAAAATCGGATTACTATATCCTATAGCTGACATACAAACGATTGAACGGTTTAAAAGCAACTAGCCTGCAAGGGTATTCTAAGCTTCGGGTACCGAAGCTAGCCTTCCTTTCTTGTTTTATATTGGAAGTTCTAGCCACAAAATCCTTTCTATTATTTAAAATTAATTATTAAAAGCTCTTGTATTAAAGAAAAGTTTATCTGGAAGCAATGAAATCACGAATATATCTTATTAAATCACTAAATGCATATTTAATAGATATTAAATTGAATTAAGAACTAAGAAAGCTTAAATTGTTCCCCAGCCTCAAGTGTTCCTCGGCAAATGGGTTGAGTTGGAAATTGTTGAGTGGCCCTCTCATCTCCGGATGCTCAAGACTGAATCCTTGCTTCAGCACATTTCTAAGCCGAGATGAAACCTAATTCCAGCCATCAGATACCCAATATGCACGAGTATATATATATATATAGATATTCCGATATCAAAGCAGGGAGAAGGGGGTCGAAGGGGCGTTCGGATGCCCGAATGGCAAATGGCTGACAAATGCATAAAGTTTTCATTTCAATGAATTATTCAAAATCCGACATGACAACATTTTGACTATCTGTCGTTTGCGTTGACATTTCCATTTGATATCTGGGTCGACGATTGTGCAAGGGTTGTGTTCTCGAGGGGATGAGACGGATGAGACGGATGAGGGGGCGTGATGAGGGGGCTGGGACTTAGGTGCGATGTCCTATGTGCACGTTAATGTCATCCTCAAGTGATGGACACTCGAGACAATTGCCGGGGCGCTCTTTCGCTCGGTGCATAAATTCATTTAAATGAGTGGGAATTTAATAAAGCTCTGCGCTATATATCTTCTTCTACCATATGGTGTGGGTGGAGTGGGGTGGGGTTGGGTGGGGTGGGGCTCAGAGATTTCCAGGTAAGGGATTTTACAGCTTGTTCCAGGCAGCTTGTTTGCGGTGGCAGCCAAAGCTACTTACGTGCACTGCAAAAATCTTGCAGTGATTTTTGTGGATTTCCCATTGACAGCGGCTTTATTATTCCATCAATATCAAATTCTTTGGGTATTGACTAGTTTTGATTTGCCGATAAATAATACACATTTTAAACTAGGCATATCGCTTTTTGTTGTTACTTTTTCTATTGATTTGGGAGCTGAAAAGTGTGGAAAATATTAGAGAAAATAAAACCTTTTAACTAGCTAAAATATAGAACAAATTAAGAATAGGGGGATGCAAATTAAATAGTAAAAAATAGATATATTTTGTCCAACTAAAATTCGTGATTTAATTAAATAAATTAAAGAGACCAAAAGCACAAAATTGTGTAGTTACAACCGCATAACAACATATTTTTCACCTTTCTCCACCACATTAATCCGTGGGATTGAATAATAGAATGCAATAGGTTTTGATATTCTCAGTGGATCGGATGGATGCCCAATGATTCTTGACTTGCCTGATTCCACAGTAAATGGAAGTACTAATTAGACAAAGCACTCTCGAATTAATTGTGCATGCAATGTGTTTTTAAGTTGTCGGCGGATTAGGAACGGGGATTCCTAATGAGTACAGGATTTTCCTCTTGGCTTAATTATTCTCCATATTACAAATTAGTTGGTATTTTCCTTTATTTTTTTGTTGTTGTTGTTGCCGCTTTTGCTATTTTACAAGTACAAACAAGTGCATTTCTGCGCTAATTGGATAAAGCACATTCGAAATAATTGTGCATGCAATATGTTTGCCATATCCCCTTTGGCCTCCACTGATCCCACTGATGCTTCCGGCCAAGGATTTAAAGGATTTTCAGGGGGGGCAGGAGCAGGAGCAGGAGCAGGAGGAGGAGGAATGGCAGGATGCGTTGCTATGCCATAAACTCAGGTTGCTAGGCCAATTCATTTGTCAGTTCATCAGCGCCAAAGAATGCATTTCGCATTCGCATTTCCAACTGTGTGAAGTGAAATGTAGTAGCTCTGTGCAAGCGTGTGTGTGTTTATACAGGGCGTATACGATATATTCGAAATTTGAATTGGGAAATGATTTAAGTCATTTGTGTATTGACGATTCAAGAAAGTACACAGTGAAGAATATGGTTTATTTTTTGTAATTTCCTTGAAATTGTTTATGAAAATGTTCATAGTTGCTTATGGGAGTTAAAATTACGAGTATTTCTGAGTTATTTTCATTAACCAATTAATTTTTAATTCGTTTTGATTGCAACTTGTTTAACTTTATTACGAAACTATTTTCTAGGTGTGGTCAAAATTTTAAATTGTAGTTTTTATGCAACATTAAGTTGCCTTTTTAATCAAATACAAAACAGTTTTGTTGGGATCAATGGCTAACTTTTTCCAACTTTTTATTAACTCCGCTGCTTTTGTTTGCAATTGGAACTACCATAATATGCAATTGGATTATAAACTACATAGTTGCAAAACCAATTGAGAGCATGATAAAACCTTTTCCCGATTAATGACTTCAATAATAAAAGCGCTGTACAAAAATAACATTAAAATGCGGACTTCCTTGTCCTTGAGGGGATTCCCCTTAACGTGTAGCCACTGTATATCCTTTGCATGCACAAAATATTGCTGAACAACGTGACTATGAGACTGGGGGCAGCGGCAATTGCCGATGACAATGAAATCGCGTAGCTGGAACTTTGAATTGAGCATCCATTTGGGACTGGCCCAGTGGCGTAGGCGGCGGCAGGAGGGGGGGAGGGGGTCACCCCACGGTGCGGGCAGAGGGGGGCCACCAAAAGTGGGTGGCGGGCCAAAAGGAAACCATCACCTTACGCAAATCGGAGTTGGCCAATGCGCAGGACCAACCGAAGGCCACACGATAAAGCCGCTCTCTCTCTCTCTCTCTCGCTCTCTGTCTCTCTTCTGCTTGCTAGCTCCCTCTCCCTCCCACCCACTCCCTTTCGTATCGCTCCCTCTCGCTTTTCGATTTCTAAAATGGAATTTTGAAAGCACAGAAGAGGAGTATCTCCGTGGATGTGTGTGTGTGTGTGTGTGTGTGTGTGTGTGGGTGAAACCGCAAAAGGATTAACTTGTAAAGTTCAATTTTGATTTTCATATCGCGTGCCAGGCGCCCATTATGCTGGGGCTAATAGTTATCCCCAAAAATACAATAACAAGACCAAAATTCGAAGCCATAACCAAAGCTCAAAGTTCAACCGGGAAGAAGAAGAAAGCGTCGGGAGAAGAAGAACAAGAAGAAGCAGAAGCAGCTTCAAGCTCTTCATTCCTTGCCGCTGTCGCTGTCTCTCTGCCGGCGCTTCGCTGCTGCCTCTGCCGGCGTCGCCGCTGAGCCTGGGTGTGGGTGGGCAGTGGCATACTCTTGGCTTTTCGTCGGGAGGGGGCGTCGAAAAAGGTGCTCATAAAATTAATTTCTTCCAACTTGTTACCGAAAATCTATTAATTGCGTTACGCAACTCAAAATGTTATTAATATAGAGGTTGGAGGAGGCTTAGACAGGAAGATATATATTTTGTACATTCTTAAAAATCATGGATTTAGAATTATAAAGTAAATATTGAGTATTTTTCCTTAAAAACTGATAGATTATTATTTATTCTTTATAACAAAAAAAACCGAAACCCCATTGCATACGCCCCTGGGTGCGAGTGCGCTGCTTTGTGCGTGTATCCGTGCGTGTGAGCGAGATGGCCCTAGCGCACGAGCGTTGCGGTGGGAGTGAGAGAGGGCGCAAAAAAGAGAGAGAAAGTGCCAAACAAAGTTGAGTGGATTGGAAATCAGTCGAAAGGAGAGCGAGACCGAGAGACCGCGAGAGAGAAAGGCGCGACGCCCTGCTCTCGCCGAAGCTCCAACTCAGAGTCTCCCTCTCTGGCGCTGCTCCGGCTGCTCTCTGCCTTCTCCCCGCTCGCCACCACTCAGCTCAGAGCCAAATTAAACACACATGACAATACCAATTCATTATGGCCAAAACGAAATTGCAACTGCAGCCACACTCGCGGCGGCAGAGGCGTCGACGGCGACAGCGACAGCGACAACGCCAGCTGATAAAGACAGTTTGACAGGCAAATCTGGGTCTAAGGAGCAAGAAGAAGAATAAACGCAGCGCTGGAAGAAGAAGCAGAGGAGGCAGGACAAAAGAGAGGAGAGTGAAGAAGAGCAGCTCCCACACCCTTTTTGCTAGCTGCTCACTTTTTACAGTTACTGTTACAGGTGACCCTCTATAGTTCGAACATAAATTGAATGCATTGTCCATTAAATTTTGTTGCTCCAACTAAATATTCCCTTGGAATTAATGGATATGGGAACAATGCCATTTTAATTGGTATTTAAAATTCAGATTTAATATCGTTTTATTTTATGTTAGTTTTTTAGGGTAGTAATCTACCACTTTCTATATTATTATGGCCGAATGTCTGTTTTAAAAAAATATTAGCATATTTTCTTGGGAATTTATTTTAACTCGGACTAATTCGATGTCGAATTCCAAAAGGATATATTATCCTAATGCAAATCGATAAAGATGAATAAAGAAATAAATAAAAGCCTTCTTTTGAAGGAGAGTTATTAATAGAGAGCTATTATAAAACAATTACTTCAATATTATAATTTAAGTTTAAAATGTTCTATTCAACCTTTATTCTCAATTTCATTTGAGTGTCACCATTTTGACAGTGAACTGTAGTTAAAATTCCAATTAGAATGTGTCGAAAAAAATACATATTCGAAATTGAAATTTATACGTGTGTCAGCTGGTATTTCGATTTATGGGAAGTTGGCCCGTATTTCTACGGCTATTTATCAACCGTGGCTGGCTTGTGCGGATCCGGGAGAGTGGAAAGAAGAGTGTGGGAAGAGAGAAGAACGAGGAGATCCCGGTTCTCGTGCACCGTTAGACTCCCTAGCTCGCCTTTCGCTGCTTTTGCGGTCGAGTTAAAATTCGAACTTGCTGCTGCTGCTGCTGCTGCTGCTGTTGCTGCTGCCGTCGCCGCTGCCGCTGCTTCGGCCGCTGCCAGCGCCGCTGTCGTCGCAGCTTTGAAGATTCCGTTATTCCGTTCGTTTCGTTTCGTTTGGGATTCAGTCTGTATTGTGTTTACACCCATGGCTGACGTAGCGAGAGCTAAAAAACCATCGCAGGCGACTGAATAATAACAAACCAAACCATATAACAACAACACACACAACATATAACAAAATAGCATAAAATCACCATCAGAGGAACACACAATATATATATATATATATTCAATATATATATATAGAATACGGCACGGAATGAACAGCAACAACAGTAGTATCAACAACGATAACAGCAGTTACAACAACAGTTCCATCTACAGTTACAGTTACAGTTACAGAGACACAAGCCGCAACAACAATCGAAACATAAACAGCTACAATTTCACTTACAGTCACATTAACCGTTACGATTCCCAAAAACTAACCAGCGAGGCTCCGATTTTTTTTCAAGTGCGTGCGTGTATGTGTGCGTTGTCCGTGTATTTGTGTCCATCGGCGGAATATCAATTTCGAAATCCCACGGTCGCTAATCGGTCTGTTCATTATTGTTAATCTGAAATATAAATATACATAAATAGAGAAACGGTAACGGGCATTTTTGTTTGCCGGATTCCGGGTCGAAAAGCAAGGAAAGCACACAAACTCACAAACACACACCAACCACTCGCACATGGACAAAACATTCAAAAATGAAAGCCGAAACAATGCGATAACGGCATAACTGACAAACACAAGCCAACTGAAGAAGCAGTAAAAGAAGCAATTGAGGAAGAAGCAGGAGAAGCAGGGGGAGAAGAGCAAGCAGAAGAAGACGTGGAACAACAAGCGACAAAGAAAAGAAAAAGGTGAATACCTAAATATCTCTAAGTACGAAAATTAAATATGAAAAATAAACATTGAATAAGGAGAGCAAATTAAATGCTGTTATCAAAAAAGGAAAAATGAAGCGCCTCAAGCTAAAGACAAGCAAAATAAGCACAGAACGGCTGAGGAAAATAAATGAAAACAGAAAAATAAGTAGGGAGCCCCAAACCGAACAAAGGGAGCAAGTAATATATCACAATATTGCCCATCCATAGATAAATATCTCGTCGTACTCTCCATTAAGATGTCAGCGAAAGTAGCTCATGAAAGAGAAGCAAGAGAGAGAGAGAGAGCGCGAGTGATGAGAAGCACATAAAGAAAGTTCCCTATCTAAGATACTTTCCTTTCTTCTGGCTTTCTCAGAATTTTTCCCATTAATTTCAAGCAGCTCAATATTTCTCAGATTCCTTTTCTATTCAAAGGAAGCTGAAACGATTTTAGCCAGCAAAATGTTCTTCTTGGTGCATTTCTTTTGTTGAGGAACCGATAAGAATACATATATCCTGAAAATCCCATAAATCAAAACTATTCTTAGCGCTAAATTAAACTTAATTATGAATTTTGCATTAAAAATAATTCTGAATTTAATTATTTATTTATAAGTAAGAAACTTTTAATGAAACTATAAAATTGTATGTGAAAGCTTAGCTTGAAAAGAGGAAAAAACTGTTTATTTTTAAAATTAATTTGGAGAATATATAATTGGTTCGAATATTTAAGTCTTGGCAAGAGAAGTATTTTGCTTGCTTAATAAATTTCTTAAATTTCTTCCAGTAATATTTAAGACCAAAGACAATATGATTGAGAAGAAAAACAATAACATATAAATCCAATGAAAGGGCTAAGAATACATCCTGATTTTACAATTTTACATCAAGAACTATAAAGACCGAAAGATGAGTACACAAAAAGCCGAATATTGTTATTTATCTTTGTGCCACACGTTTCACCCACAACTTCCTTGGGAAACGTAGCATACTTCTTGGCGCCCGCGGATCGGAAGAAAAAAAACCGAACAAAAAGCGGAAAAACTTTGAAGCGTAGGCAAAATTTATTATTTTTCATGCATATGTGTGTGTACTGCAATATGTGAGTAATGGAAGGCACACTTAGCGGGGGGAGGGCGGTGGTGAGGGGAAAATAAAAAAGGGCCCAAGAAAGAAGCTCAAAGAGTGATTCAAACTTTTGGCTCTTCCCATCCACTTTTTTCGTTTTGAATATTTTATGAAATGGGAGATGAAGTATAAGTTGAAGTAAGGTCCATCATTAAGCCACCAATATATTGGACTATATAAATTCCTCTTTACTTTCTGTCAGCTTTTTTTTTTGGTAAGAGTGTCTTGTGAGTTTTAGCTGAAAGCTTGCAAGACTAAAAGTAAGAGCTGAAATATTAATATAATTAGACTGATGCCGCAGCCTCTGTTACAACACATTTCCTGCCA
This sequence comes from Drosophila setifemur, assembly GCA_021224005.1. Taxonomy (NCBI): domain Eukaryota; kingdom Metazoa; phylum Arthropoda; class Insecta; order Diptera; family Drosophilidae; genus Drosophila; species Drosophila setifemur. Next base: position 677,002 of record JAJJHY010004047.1, read on the forward strand.
TTTCTCGGCCATGTCTCAGCTATTTCTCAGTAATTTCTCAACCATTTTCCCTACCCTTTTCTAGCATTTCCACCTCTCTCTCTCTCTCCTCCCTTCCTCTTGGCTTAATTCGACTTGAGTTATCCTAGGAATAGCCCTTGGAGACTGTCTCAAGTCAACCCATTTAACCGGCAGCACATGGCCACATTGTGTGTTACCTGTCATCTTTTTCCTCTCAACTCCTGCCTCCTGCCGCCACCCTTCTCCCTTCTCCATTTGCCACCCGATTTTCTCTACTTTTTCCAACCACATTTCTCCCATACTTTCCACAGCTTTCTGCGTTTGTCGTTTGTGTTTTCTGTTGTTGCGATGTCCTTTTGGCGCAGGCCTTCCAAGCCGGTTGCAATAAGTTTAAGTTCCGGCTTGTTGATTGACATTTCCTCTCCCTCCACCGCTGGCTTTCGCACTCTTTTTTTTTTGTTGCCAAAAAAAAAGCGAATATAGTGTTATAACATTTTTTCGTGTGCGTTTCTCTGGCAATCTTATGCAACTCGCCTCGTTTGATAAACCGCAAATGCTTCTCTAGTTGTATGTGTGTGAGTGTGTGTGTGTGTGTGGGAGATTGTTATGTAAGGCCGTGGATGTAACAACAAGCGACAGAAACAACAATGGCCAAGCACCCAGCAGATAAGAGCATCGCAAAACAAAAAAAGACGAGAAATGCCAAAGAAGAACACAAAAAAAAAGAACAACAAAAATAAAAGCCAGCAAACGAAATGAGCAGCGAAACGTGAAAAACTCCAAATAATCTACAATAAAACAGAGAGAGGAAAGCAAAAAAAAAGAAAAAAAGAAAGAACCGTCCGACGGGGCGGATGAGCGATATGGAAGGAGAGGGATTGCGTATACGTCATGTTGCCTTGTCTTTGGCAGCTTTCGCATTTCATTCCGTTGTTATTGTTGTTGTTGTTGCTTTTGTTGTTATTGTTGCGAGGATTTAGGCGGAGGTGGGCGTGGCCAAGTGGGCTGCTCGGTTTTTGTGTTATGAAAGATAACGCATACGCCGCATGGGTCCACGTTCGAATGCTCCTTTCGGGTTTAAAGATGCAAATCCCAGCGAAACAGCGAAATTCTGAATTATTAAGTTACTCAATCAGGGGCCCAGGCCTAAGACCTTAAACTCACTTGAAATGGGATTTGGCCGAGGCTTTTGCCAGCGTCTTTCTTTAGTTCGTTACTTTTATTATTCCCTTTTTTTTGGGGGGCTGTTTTTTAGTGGAATTTTCAATTAACAAATTCGCTTCTTTTTTTTTGTGGCAGGGCGGGGGTCAGCTTTTCAATTTTGAAGTTCGCGTTATGTCCGAACGCATAAACAAACTGAAAGCAATGCCGGAAAGTTGCCCTCGACATTCTTTAAGGGATTAAATTTGCTTCAACGAAATGTTTGCATATATACATGTATCTGAACGTGGAGCGACACGTGCCCCAGATGGGTGCCTCCACTTCGAGTTTGTAAAATGTTTTTTGATATAACACCCATCACCCCTATTACAGACTCACATGCATACGTATGTCTGCTGTGAGTTAAAAGTTCTTGTTATTGTTTGGCCAGGAGGGTAGGAGGGGGGAGTCTAAGGAAGGGAGAAAGCAGCAGGAGAAAGCACGTGGCCATGACCGCCGTATTGTCGGGCCACTATTCAAAGGGACAAAAAAAAAATACAACAAATTGAACTTCAATTCCAATCGCATCAAATCGAACTCGTTCGTACATACACACGCTGTCATTTGTCATTATAGCGAACGCAAATCATTGTAAATGACACCGAATGGCGCTCGTCCTTTACCCAAACCAAAGCGCAAACCAAATTAGACCCAATCCCCTCCACTTTGTCCCTTCTGTTATTTGCATTTTAAGTCCGTCTATTTTCCCTGCGGATAATTGAGCAAGCATGCGACCTGCGAGCTAACCTTCAGCTAGTCCTAGTCATAGTCCTAGTCCGAGTCATAGTCATAGTCCTAGCCCAGCCATCCGTCCATCCCGACCCATCCACAACATATCCAACAATCCAATAAATACCCAACCATCCAACTGCAAGACCATCGACTCTTCCAAAGGGTAAACAAAAAAAAAATAAAACATTCGAGTCAAGGCCAAGCCACACGCCTGTCCCTGTCCATTTGGTGGCTATCGTTTGTTTATTAATTATTTGGTTAGGCTTTCACCCCGCCCCACACTTGCTGCACTTGGGGAAAATCGTTATTCCTCCAAAGTGTAATTAATTTCTCCACGAAGAGATATTAATTACAGATATTCTTTTCCAATTTTGGCATACATTGTAAAGAATTATGATGTTTTTTTTATATTTATAAATAATTCTTTGGGAAAATAGTACCAATTATAAATATGAATAACAAGAGAGGAATTCTTGATTTTTGGGATCCAAAGCTTTTAGTCGCTTATAATAATAAAAACAAATTACAGTTTTTATATTAATAACTTTAATACAAATTGTTTAAAATTCAATCTGATTTTTTCTCGCTGTAGTTTTAGCCCTAAGCCTCGGCTTACCCGTTGTAGTTTTCTAGTTTTGACTTTTTTTTGGTTGCTAACCCCCCTTTACCCCCCTCTAGTTGCACCTTTGACCCGCCAAGTGTCTGCCGCCTGATGTTTACCTTGTGCTTTGGCAAATATTTGGGCTCTTGCCGTTGTATTCTCTCATAGTTTTGTGTGACTTCTGTCGTTTTATATTTTTAATAGGTTCAGTTCGCAATCGTTTCATTATGCATCGGCCAAGTGTGTCAACTCTCGGCCACACAAGTCGAAAAGTAAACAAAAAAAAAAAACGATAGTAAGCCGCCAGCTGGCAACAATTTTCGAATTCAAATTCTTCGCCTTGCCATTATTTCGTTTCTGTCGTTTCTTATATTTTTCCTCCTGCTTTTTTGTGTGTTCTTTTTTTTTTTGCCCACTTGAGTCACCTCAACTTGAGGCGCACACAGATACACGTGCCTTGGTGTGTAAGAGGTAACTATAGGGTTAGATATATATTGATTTTCGATCATAAGAACCTGCAGCAACATGCAAAGTCCAACCAGACACCTCTCCTCCCAGCGCTCTTTCATCCATATATATATATATTGGTTGAAAGTGAGTTATATATCGGCCCAGTGACACGCCCCGCCCATTGACATTAGCCGTATATATTTTTTTAAGAACGCCTTGAAGAAGGGCTTGAAAAATGTCCCCTGTCATTGTCGAGTTATCATTATTATTATTATATTAAATGAATGCGCCGCTTTGGCACGCTCTGCAGCCTCCCTTCTTCCCCTGATTAGGGCTTGTTATATTGGATATATATATGTATATACTCGTACATATAGGGGAGTGTGCTTTGGGGGCCAAGTTCCGGCAATCAATCTGTTCCAGCAGATCTTTTTTGTGTGCTTTCAGCGGGGGGAAAGGCGATTTGATTAGTGATGAAAGAGCACAACCACAGAACTAACCATACAGGCAACCGCCCCTTTCTATAATTGCTTTCACAAAAATAGTACTACGAATTTGATTTGTAAGTTGGAAAATAATGTTTAATGTCTATCAAAATTTATCAATACAAAAATTTAATTCAATATTAATTTTAATAGTTAATTCCAGAAAAAATTCCATAACGAATTCAATAATGGCAAGCCTCGTTGTTTTTATTTCATCATATTTTTTTTTTGTTCTTCAAATCTTATTAGGACCCAATTGCCATTTGCGTTGCATTAAAAAATTTATAGTCAAACATTTTAAAATTTGGTATCCAAGACAGTAATGTTTTTTAAAAGTTCCGACCTTTTAAAATTTTAAAATGAAATAATGTATTCTGTCCAACATAATTAATTAATATTAAATTGAAATTGAAATGATTTTGTGTATTTTATATCATAATTAAAACTTATTAGAAACTGAATATTGAACTTAGCTATTTAATTTGAATTTAGAAAAACTCAATGGAATTTAAGTAGGTTGCACAAAAAAATCCCCCTATTATTAAATCAAATTCGTAACCTATTATTTTGACCGCAGCTGTGGATTCCATATCCCCAAATCTGGTAAAAGTAACCCCTAACGAAGTTGGCTGACTGACCGAATTGTGCACTCAGGTCGAACTGATTGTGTAATTCAAAGTTTTGAGGCTCCACACACACACACACACTCACACCTTAACACACACACACACACACATGCGAGCACTCAAGAATAAATTTGTGCTTGGGAATTTTTTGAGGGGGTGAGCCGAAAGGCAAAAATATTACTTATCCGCCTAATTAAGCTTCAACAAAGCGAACACTTCATTATATATTTCCTCCTGCACTCAGCAAACAAATCGGGGCGCAATCAGTGCGACAGAGACGGGTAGCACGTGGTCGACAGAGAGAGAGAGAGGGAAGAACGCTGCGGTGGGGCAAAGAAAACGTAACCTTAATGTAATGTGAATTACGCTAAATTTATTAGGCAACAACAAAGCGAAGGGGAAACGGAAACGGAAACCAAGGCAAACCAAAAAACGCCAAAACGACACAAAAAAAAAAAAGGAAGAAAACGAAGGGAAAACCAGACCGCACACACACACACACACACACACACACGCATGAACAATTCTGAAGCTGAGCCTAATCGTTATCGTTACCGTGGGGTCTCCAAAACTCCAACTTCAGATGCACTGAAACAAAAATTTGGGTATTCAATTCGGGTTTTTATTAAATGAAACAGAATCGTGATTTATAAAATTATAATGTATTTTTGAAATTTAATCATTTAAATTGTATTTTTCTGTACTAGTTATATATTACCAATGTTGCTCTTAATTATTTACGTAATTATAATTTTTGAGTATTTATCAACATTTTTAATAATTGATTCTGGAATAAATTGAAATGTTTCCCAAGTAATTTAAAATATTCAACAAGTTTTAAAAACCAAGGATTCCGAAGTTGGGCATTTTCTTTTCTTTCCCTGCACCCCTTTCGAGTTTACCCCTCCCCCTCCCCCGCATACAGTTGTTACCAATTTCGTCGCTTATTTCTTGCCTCTTGTTTCACATTTCTCTCCTAGTTTTATTTTATTTCATTTCCTTTGCCCGTGCCTTTGCCTGTGCCTTTCATTTCATTTCGTTACATTTTTGCGTGCTGGACGCGTTTTGTATAGGAAACTCGATAATTTCCACCAATTTCCTTTCCCGGCACACGTGTGTGTGTTGGTATTATAACTCCCCTGTAGTTGGGTTTTCGGAGGGGGGAGTGAAGTATGCGTGTCCGTACGAAGCTCATAGACTGTGTGTCGGGGCAATGAGTATGTTAATTTGGTTCGAGGTGAGAACGCAGGTGAGAAATAATTTCGGGGCGTGGCAACGGCTAAATGCCAATGCCAACACATCTATTTAGTGTGTGGGTGCGTGATCGGCCAACGGAGACAGATATAGCTAAATGTGGGTATGTACATATATAGTAGGGGTCGAGAGGATAGGGGTAGACATCGGAATTGGTTCGAGTAATCGAATCAAAAAGTTTACCCCGAAAAAAAATGGAAAAAGAACTTTGCTCTACTCTTTATAAATATGATAGTAAATAATAACTTGCGATTAAAACTAATTTGCTAATATTAATACAATAATTTATTTTGGACAAACTAATTTTCTTAAAAATGTGAAGGAAATTCCTTAAACTCTTACAAAAAATACACTTTTAATTGTTAATTTTTTGGTTTTCATTGATTGTCTGAATTTTAACAATGAAACTTTGAATTAAAATGTAAAACTTAATTGTTGAAATTATATATAAAAATATCCAATTTTTTTTTAAACTTAAAACAATTAGACAACCAACTAGAGGCCAACACCAATTTCAATTTCTTCGCTTATTTGCCTAAATTTACATCAAGAATTCAAAATTCCTGCAAATTAAATCAATTGCATTTCGGTTGACCTAATTTTGATTGAAAATTCTAATTTGACTTTTGACTCGTTTTTATTTTTAATGAGTTTATTATATTTTATTCACAATTGAACAACAAGCTAATTGCTATTTTGCAAGCCTAAATTTATTTGCTGACCCGAATGGACAAACAAAATGCAACCACGACCACAGTCATCAACTTTCAATATTAATCATTGAAAATGAATTTAGTAAAAGCAAGCCACTAAATTTCGGTTAATATTACATTTTCCATTTTCTCCTTGGCAGTTCCTTTTTTTGTAATTGCTATTTTTGGTTGCTTTTAATTTCTGTTTAATTTTGTGCGGTAGCCCAAAAATAGCCTCTACTCTCAGTCCCATAGACTCCAAACTTTTGGAAATACTTTCAAGCTAAACGGCGCGATTTATTTAATCCGTATCTGTATCTGTATCTGTATCCTTGCTGGCAAAGTTTCGATTTCTGTTTCCATTTTTTTGGTGTCTTGGCTCTGCGCCGCTCGTTACGCTTTTCAACTTAATTAAGAAATCCAATTAACATCATTGACATTAGATGTCCTAGAATAAGCGCAATTTGCTTAGTTCCCTTCGGTTTGGTTCTGGTTCGGGTTCTGGTTCTGGTTTTTTTCTAATTCCATTCCTTGCCTTTTTCCACGAGCACATGGCTGCTAGGAAAAAAAAACACACAAACACACTCACGCATCTGCCGGAAAATAGATTTTCCCTTCTTTTCGGGGGTTGGGACTTTTTTTTGCATATGGGAGAAGGGGACGGGGGCAGGGGCAGGTCCTGGGCCACCCACTTGGGGGCACACTCCACACCCTTTGCCTTGCTGACAAGTAGGCGTTGATGTTGATGTTGACGTTGGTCTCGTGTGTGTCCTGTATCCTTTCCCCCGCCCCACCGAACCACCCCCGTCCACCCCCTTATTGCGTGCGCCCCGAATTGTGCGTGTGTGCCCCCGAAAAAAAGGGGGTGTGGCGGAAAATTGGGTGGGGTTTTCCTTTTCCACGAGGCACGCAACAAACAAGCGATAACAAACGATTGCGGCAACGACATTCGGATACGCGGTGTATGAGGCGGCTCCCCTTGGTACTCTCTTCTCTGCCCTCCACCCTCCACCCTCCTCTCTGCTCTGGCTCCTGCGATGTCCTGATTTCGTCCTGGAATGCGGGGTAAATGTTAATGCTAAATGTTTAACTGGGCTGCATGGTTGTAAACATATTTACTAATTTGAAAAGATTTCAATGCAGTCAGAAAAGGTTTTTGAAAATAAATGGTTTGTGGGAAATTAGCTACTATTTATTTCCATTATTTTTTAACTGAATACCACAACAAGAAAGTATAGCAGCTATATAATACGTGGGTTGCTATTTATATTTCTGACTTTACAATGAAAAATCTAAGTTTTCTTATTTAAAAAAGGTTTAATAGTTTTTTTTTTTTTATATTTTCTGAATTCGCAACAAATCTTCATTAAACTATTATTTCCAAAAGAAAATATTCTTACAATTAACTGAGGTGTGTTTATCCGACAGTTTGGACATATATAATATCTAAAAAAAAAAAATCAGGAGCTGTTAAAATTATTTTAAAAATAAATTATATGAAAAGTTGAATAGATTCTTCGTTATTTTCACAGAGATTCAAAGGGAATTTCCATAATTTTTAAGGGAAAAACAGCTAAAAATATTTTTCTGTTGAGAAATTCTTTTTAATTAGATATAACTAATTATTTTATTAAGAACATATAAAATTAAAAAAAAAATAAAAACATTTATTTGTTTACTTAATTACACCAAAGAAAAGCTTAAAACAGCAGCCCGAAAAAGTATGCTATACTTTTTCTTTTCTCTTATTTCTTATACAATTAACTTGGTACTCTGTTAGTTGGTTAAACAAATAATCCACACACACATTCTCTTAATCGTTTGGAGAATTGGTTCTATTTTTTCTTTTGGGCCAAAAGCCCACCAAAAACATACTGCACTCAGATTTTGTCGTTTCACTCAATTATGACAACATTGGAGGAGGAAGCCTCCAAAGGCCAGAAAAGGGAGTCAAAGAGCATTCCTTCGCCTATGAATTTGTCAAATTATCCACATGATCGCCTCGTGTTTGTCCATGCAGATGTATCTGTGTGACTGTGTATCTGCAGGAGAGCGTCAGGAAATCCCTGCCAAGTCAGTGGGTTTTAGCTTTGGCTTTGCCATTGCCGTTGCCATTGCCATTGCCGTTACCATTGCCGTTGGCGTTGGCTCATCTCCCCTTCAGCTGGCTTAGACAGTGGCGCAAGTAACACAAACGGCAAACAGAGAGACACATGAGCCACATTCAGGACAAATCTACTTAGCATAAACCAATTCACACACACATAGAGGAGCAGAGGGGTAAACACACAGATAGGCACATGGGCGGGGGACAGCATTCATTACGGGGGAGTGGCTTTTACCAAGCAACTGACAAACTGCGAAAGCCGAAAACTGATTATAACTTCCCCCATTTGAGAGCGACAGCATTCTGCACTTGCAAATAGACACACACGTGGGCAGCGGCACAGGTGAATGTGGGTTGTTCAAAAGGGGTTAATTCTTTTGCAACCCTTTTAGGATACTTATTAAAAAAAAAATCTTTGAAGGCGTATTTGTATATTCCTATATATGTGTAATCCTTAAATTGTCAACTTTTTTACATGGTTTATGATAATATTTGCAGAATTTTGCTTGTAAACTAAACAACTTTCAATATTAAATGTATTTTTTTTAGGAAATTCTCTTCATAGAAAATAAATTTCTTTGCATATTCAGAAGCTCTTCGTTTTTTTCTAAGGCTTAAAAAAATATTGTAAGACCCTCTTAGGAAAATCCCGCAGAAGCCTCTGCCCCACTCGGTGACTCGGTGCTCATAATGGGAGCCATTCTCGGTGCGTGAAAATCCAAACACTCAGATACTCAGATACTCGAGAAGAAGTAACTAAATGAGGAGTAATGGAGCAGTTGCGGCTGCTGCAATGCTAAGTTCAATTCCAAGTGAAAATTGAGACATTGTTGGAGGCGAAATTAAAAATTACGCTATGTACTTAGCAGCCCCCCGCTCCTAGAAAATTGTCCCCTAGTACTTCGCACACTTTTCCACCACTTTTCGCACCGATTTTCTCCGGCTTTTCTCCAGCAGAGTACAAGTTAAGCCCGAGCCTTCTCGACCAGTCACGTAGTCTTTCATTTTTTTTTTTTTTTCAGTTTTCATTTTCCATTTCATTTTTGTTGCCTCGCCGAGAGGTGTCTTTATAGGAAAAGCAAAGATATGGATGGGTGGCCGTGGGAGTGAGCTGTTCTTTATAAACAAATATTTGGATTTAGCAACTGAGTAAGCAGTGTGGAGCAGGGAAATCTCTTAAATAAAACGAAGCTTAAATTCAAGCAGGGAGAAAAAATAAACCCAGTCTCTGGCCGGAAGGAAGGAAGGAAGGACGAAAGGAGGAATTTTATTTCCAAGCTGAATATTAGGCAGTCCTATGGGTGTCCTGTGCTGTGCGGCACTGTGTTTGTGCGTCTAGTTTACGACTTTTACTACTTTCTTTTCACTACTTTCTCGCTCTCTCCGGCTGCCGCCCTGCCGCCCTGCTTATGCAAAACCGCACCCATATTTGGGGAGAAAGCAGATTACTTATCTTTTAGTTTTCATTTAAATATGAAGACTAAATTGTACACACATGCTGCCTTCGCTCTCCTTGATTTTATTTTGCTTTCACTTTTCCTCGGCCATTAGACTAAAATATACAAAATGGAGCGACCGACCGCCTTTAGTTTGCTTTTTATATACTCAAAACTTTACTTTACTTTTTTGTTCGAGCAAAAAAAGATAAAGATTCCGAACGGAAGCGATGGAGATATATACTCGTAGCAAGTGAATTTCCTTTATTCCTAGTAGCCCTTTGAATTTTAGTTCCCTATCTTTTTTTTCTAGCTCTTTTTCTATTTTGGGTTAGACAAAAATAATTGGATTTACACCGAATCACAAGAAAATATATAAAGATAGTCATGGAGATGGGGGTGGGAATGGAGATGGGGATAGAGATGTGGTATGTGATGTCGTCATTCGATTTGGAGCAAAGAGATATATATATATATGAAGAGGGAGGAGGATGTAGGGGCAATGGCAGGAAGATGAGTGCTTGGCTCTGTGAAATGTGAAGGGAACACAAATCGAGGAGATATTCATAAGTGAAATTTGTTATTCAAATGGAACGGAGAGCAGGAGAGAGCTTCTAAATTGGAGAAAGTAGTTTCCACCCGAGAATTATTTAAAGCCCTGGGGAGTTCTTTGGTTAATCCCAGTTCCCTATATTTGTAATGCCTGTTTAAAAAATATGTAGAATAAGAGCTCCTGCCAAACAACTATTTTAAACAATGGTAAAGTATTTAAATTACCTTACAAAAATAATTGTATATGTAATAGACAATCACTCGTTTCTAGATACCTAAGCACCCGAGCACACCTACAAAAAAGCAATATTGAACCCAATACCAAACACACTACCCTAAATCAATTTAAAACTTAATAACTTCAAATTAACAAATAATGAACTTACGCAATTTTTAGCTCCGCAAACCGGCGTCGACACTCTCAATTCCTGGCTCGATGAAAACACCTTCCATTGCGAACCGGGAACAGATCTCATCTGGATGCAACGAAGAAGCGGCCGAGGCACTAGTGGGTATCCACTCAGACTACCCTAGGTATGAAATGTATGTATAGCCCGAACCGATCCGTCAGTAGAGTATGTATATATAATTGAAAATCCAT
>JAJJHY010004047.1:687763-718037 GCA_021224005.1 Drosophila setifemur
TAATTAGCCTCGAACTACATTGAATCCGTAACCGTATACGCATCCAAATTGGATTGAAGTTCACATGCACTTGGAGAAAAGCCGAGTATATGCACATATCCAAAAATGTATAGAAATCAAATGGGGAATTTGGAAAGAGCAAATCTTAAAATTAGTCAAATTAATTAGATTATATTTTACTACATTATTCAATATGAAGAATTAAATACTAAAGAAAAATATTTAATAATATTTAAAAGCATGAAAAATAGATAACAAATATTAAAAAATATTCGATAAATTAAAAGAACATTATTTAAATGTATTTAGCTTAGTGTGAAATTACGAGAAGGTAAAAGGGGGAAATGTGACAACTGCGGGATAATTATCGACTGATGGATGGATGGATGGATGGATTACTGGCCCCGGGGGCAGTAATTAGCTGTCATAGTCAGGCGAAACTGTCCCCGGGATGAAATCTGATGTGCTCCTCCCGGGCCCGAAAAGGAAACCCGAAAAAAGCAACCGGAAAAACTGGACAGACCAGGCCAGACCAGACCAGACCGAATATTCATGGGGGAGAGCTTAAGCTCAAGTTGGATGCGCGATTCAATTTTGCGGCACTCGAAAGTGAATTCCGCTCACGACAAGCGAAATGCGGACGGAAGAACGGAACGAAATCCACAGACCGTCCAGGGTCCAGGGTCCGGGGTCCATTTTGCTCATAAATCTCGATGAATGTCGGTGGATGGCAAGATATTTTCCTGCAATCACGTTGGCAATTTGGCACAGTTCAGCAGTTTATGGAGGCGAGAACGAGGCGAGGGGCTATGGGGGCTTATTGGTGGGGGATTCATGAGGGGGTTTCTATGGGGCTATATGGCTACGTCTATGACTATGGCTATGACTATGGCTATGGCTATGGCTATGGCTATGACTATGACTATGAAAACGAGGCCAGGCCGACAGCTGCCTCTGGTTGTCGCTGTTTGTGTTTTCATTTGTCAGCAAAAAATTTTATTGCCCATCTTTTGCTCATCCATATGTACGAGTGCGAGTGCGAGTGCGAATGCGAGTGTGTATCCATAAGATACAAATTGATATGACACATTTAGGAAAGCGAAAGCGAAAACACACAAATCTGTCATTCAGCCTGTAAGATTTATTAAGGTGCGGAGTTGGATCCGCTCGAGTTGAGCTCCCGTTGAGTTGGGTTGACTTAACCCGCAGGATAACCCTCGGATCGAGGTGGGAAGCCAGCCTCTTAACATCCCACTCAGAGAACTGTGCGATGAATTCGCTCCATAGCCATGGCCATCAAATAATAATCAACATTTTAGTTATAGTTAAGTTATAGTACAAGTAAAAAGTTTATTTTACACAGTCATCTAGAATACCAATATAAAGAATATCTTTTTGGCATGAGTAGGAGGAGCTCCCCGTAGGGCATGGGGGGAAGTAGTTAGTGAATGTGGACTTATGGCTTGTAGGAATCCCTCTAATGTGTGCCTTTTCCCCTACCCCTCCACGGGTAATTCAGGTATATGGAAGAACGTGCCCTTACTGGCGGCAATACGTCCAGGAAGCCATCGACAAACTCGGCCAAACACAAACCCAATGTGGGCTATCGCCTGGGCAAGAGGAAAGCCCTCTTCGAGAAGCGCAAACGCATCAGCGACTACGCCCTGGTCATGGGCATGTTCGGGATCATCGTGATGGTAATCGAAAATGAGCTGAGCAGTGCCGGTGTCTACACAAAGGTAAGTTAAACTATATATATTAGTTTTATACATCCAATACAATGAATATATAGATAAGTTATTTTTTCTAGAAAACATACCACAAGATCTACATTTTGTACTTACAAAATTTGGTTAGGTTTCGTAGTTTTAATACAGATGCAAACACAGATCTTTTTGAGTGATATTTAGCGTTCTATTTTTTGTAATTAATAAATAAGCAAATTGTACAGTTTTTACATATTTGTTAAATATTTTTTCCATGGCCAAAAACAAGAAAATGATAGAAACCAAAACTAGACTTCAAAATAAAAATAGTAGTGTCAACACATAAGCCAATTGCATTGAAAAAGTCGAACAATATACAAAATGTCACCTTTCCGTTCGGATTAGAACATGAAAAATAAAAAGAGAGATTAAGTTTTTCAATTCCTTTTACTAAGAATATAAATTCGAAATGATTTATGAATCATACTAATCGTAATTTGCTTGAAAACAATTCAAATTCAATGTAGATTGAGGTAACCCACTAATCTCGTTTAATGGTTTTAATCCGCCGTGATTTGTCAAAAGATTTCACAAAACAAATTCTATGAAAGCGTTAATTAATTGACGTATGTAAATGTCAGGGATTAATTAATAGCATTTAATTGCAAAGGCAAAATGTGATAATTCATATTAATTAGCAAAGATAAAACAAACAAAAACCAGAAAAAAATAAATAGAAGTCCAATGAGTGAAGGCGATTCATTTAAAAGCAAAACATTTAATCTTTCAGTAGCCTAAAGTAAATTAAACATTTTGATATATCTGATAGGTAATAACTAATTCCCCCTATTTTCTCTATATCTGTCTTTTCCGCAGGCATCGTTCTACTCGACAGCGTTAAAAACCTTAATATCTGTTTCGACTGTGATTCTTTTAGGACTTATAGTAGCTTACCATGCTTTGGAAGTGCAGGTGAGAGTGAGTGCAAATTGTATCTTCTTTTGCAGATGTTATTGATGTTCTTGCTGATGGTCGTCATCGTTTAACTTAATCGTTTAACGTTGCCGTCGTCACCTCTCATTCACTCTCACAAACCAACCAAGTCCGTTCCAAATCCAAATCAAAATCAAACTAAAATCCCTAGAAAAAAAAATATATATGAAACCACCCGAATCCCCCCTTCTCATCATCGCCATTGCGGATTGTTTGTTTGTTCGATAGTTAGTTAGTTTGTTCGTTTGTTTGCTGTTCCAAAAAGAGTAACTAACTAAATACGTTTCCTTGTAACCGGTTATTATTTCCCGATATCTATTTCGTATTTCCTGGTTTTATTATGATTTCTATACTTTCTTATATCGCATATGGAGTGAGTGAGTAGGATGCATGTGTCATACAAGTTGGGGTGTGAAAGAGCAACGATCAGTAGAACTCGAACCCGTTTCCGTTTCCGGTTCCGCTTCCGCTTCCGTTACCCATTCATTCGTTCCAAGCCTGTCCGTTCACCTCATTCCACCTCGTTTTGAGCTCGCTCCATTCCAGCATTTCTCCGGACATACCTCTATATATATATATATATATATCCATCCATTCATGTTCAGTAAAAACAAACAAGAGTTTCATTCCACCTACCCAAAAAAAAAAGAATAAAAAGAGATGAAAACAAAAAATAGTAACGAAGCTGAAACACTGTACATAAAAAGCTAACCATTTTCCATTTCACCACCCAACAAACTCACCTTGATCACTCGCCACTCACACACCGAATTCACCACAGTTGTTTTCCAAATCCCCAACAAACGCTTTTTGAATCCATTTAAGTAACGTATTTTCTCCAGTTAAGCCGAATACAAAAACAAAAAAAAAAAAACATTCTGAAACTTATTTTGAGGATTCAAAACTCCAAATCCAAATAATAATCCCCAACATTTTTATTTCGTTTCATTTGCCATTGAACCGAGAGACATGCGAATCCATAATATAGATATATATATGTGATCTATATTATTCATTCCATACCTAGATCGTTCTCGTACTCGTTTACCTCCAATATGCGCTTCAAATAAAAAAAAATAAAACCCAGTTGCATGTACAGCACTATAATTTTGTTCATTTGCTCAACATTTAATATATCTACAAATATATAATATATATGTCTGATCCATATATATAATCTATACAATTTCCACTTCTACTTCCTCTTCTTCAACTTATTGGTTTCGTCTTACTTTCTCGTTTCGTTTATCTTTGAAAACCAAAACCAAAAACCAAAATCAAAAACCAAAATTAATATTTGTATACCAACCACAAACCAAAAAAATAAAAAACAAATCCAATAATTTAGTTAAGACATGTGTTACAAATTATTGTTGGCATGAGTTAAATAAATATACTATAAATTAAGGACCTCCAACGTTTTGATCTAACTAAATCAAATTAAATGAAATTAAATGAAACTAAATTCGTTGGAGGTCCTGTTGTTGGAATTTAGCGAACTGTAGAGAGCATGGGAGCATCTATTTGACTAGTACGTAATTCTATTGATTCTATCTTTAAACATGAACCAAACAAAAACAAAACAATGAATTTATATACTACCACAACATGATTGATACAGATATTATCTATTAGCGACAGAGTCGAGAACCGAAGAGAAGTGGAATCGAACCCCTGAACTTTCGTTAGCTTCATCGAAGTGTTACTGAAAACTGAACGGCAAAGTCCTGTGTTCAGTGATCGATTTTTGGATTGGTAAATGATGTTTCCGATATCGATATCGGCATCGATCTGGCTATCGATAGTCAGCAAGTCAAAGTCAGTCTCGCAACCCGAATCCAAAACCCAAAACTCAGAACCTCCAACTCAATCTCTCTCACACAGCATCAACCATTCATGATTCAATCAGCAATCAGCAATCAGCGCTCAATCATCGATCAGCGAATCAGTCTGTCAGTCAACCAACCAATCAATCAGTCAATCAATCAGTCGTCAACCAAACAAAATCAATACCCAAACCAGTCAACCAGTCAGTCAGCTGATATACTTTTGTTCTCTATATATATATATACAAACCCGATCTCTCATTCAAAATCGTATTCTTCACTCTCTCTCTTATATCAATATATAACTCCGACTAAATGTTTACCCCCCAAAAAAAACCCCAAAAAAACCAAAAAAAAAAAAAAACAAATAATAAAATAATTGTTGATGTTTAAAAGTAAAATTTTAATATGTAATTACCTTCCATTATGCTTTGCAGAATTCAGTAAGTAATACTTATTATAATATCTACCATACATACTTCAATATTTGTGAGTAATCCAAAAAATACCAAAAACCATGCATAGTGTTATGTACAACCAAATACCAAATACCAACTACCAAAACCAAACTCAAATCAAATCAAACAAAAACCAACCAACAAAACATGCCTAGTGTAGCTGAAAAACATAGATCGTACTTAGACCGGATGCATACAGTATATATATATGCCATATATATGTACTATATCTCTGTCAAACAAATATGCATACTGAAGCAAACAATTTCCATTCGATGTTTAGTTGAACCCGCGTCTGTTCTTTACATTTCGTGTCTAGTGTACATATCCTTTTCTATTTTTTTGTTGTTGTTCCTAATTCTTGTCTTTTAGTTTCCTATCGAAAACGAAAACGAACAACTACAGACCACAGATACAGATGCAGCAGCATTTGCTACTGCAGTTACAGCTACAGCTACAGATACAGATACAGAACAGATACAACTGTCACACGCTGTCCAAACAACAATGACCAAGAACAAAGTTCGAGCAACCAAAGGCAAAACTGCTTGGCTGATATGGAAATTTGTGGCTTAGCTTGCACACCGAAAAAACCACCCACCGAACCCCAAAAGAACCACACAAGAAATCCCCAACCAGGCGCTGAACCACCCAACCACAATCCTTGTCTAAAACACTGACCATGTGCCAAGTCGATTGAAGAGGTTTTTATACGATCAAGGGAATACAAAAGTACAGCAGATCTTTATAATTTAAAAATATTTAAATATATGGAAAAGTTGAGGAAAATATTTTCTAAATTACTCAAATAGCTCATTTACAAATTCCAAAATTTTCTAAGAATTTTAAAGAATAAGAATAACATTTGAAAACTCTGTTAAGAATGGTTTTTATTTGATCTTGGAGTAAAAATAAAATTTAAATTTAAATTTATCTAGTAAAATATTGGAAAATCTTTCCCAATCGGCTGGCATACATACATACATAACATAGATGAACATAAGCACACACACACACACACACAGATACTCACACCTACATACAAGCATACCCACATACATATGAGCATTCCCATTGCTAAGTCGATACTGAATAGATAAATCTATATGCAATCGATATCTCTGTACTATCAAGCATCCAACCCATCTATCACCTAAAAAAAAATTCAAACAAAGCATCGACTTATGAAGAACAATCAAGAATAGAACACAGGACTTTGTGGCTGTTGTAGGGAACGAAACCTTGTCCCAGGAGTTGTCGACAATAGATAATCTTCGATCGATAATTGAACATACATTGGAAAATCAAATTAATCAGTCGGCTTAACTTGCGAATGGCTCATACACAAATCAGAAATCAAAAACCAACTTCAGGCTGTGTCCATTGCCCCCTTGCCCCCAAAAAAAAGATATATATATATATTTACGATGCACTCCATTAGATTGTCGTGCTGTCTGGATGTTGTGCCAACAAAAAAAAAATAACTGTAAAGAACCAAAACTATTTAATTGTGTAAATATAACTAGATAGATTTAGTGGACCATTACTGCACCGGACATGGAACTATAGTTTCTCATTCGAACAGAACAGAAAAGAACAGAACAGAAGTACTATAATGGGTGGTAAATCGAAATGCTCCGATTTGAACTTTGGAAAATGATTATATTGTTGATTCGAAACCCCGAAATTGATTTGATAAAAAAAACCCAAAGGGATACGAAAAGGTAAAACAAGAAAACGAAATCGAAACCGAAATCGAAATCGAGTGAAATGTGCTAATTACACGAGAACACGCACGCCGCTTTCTAGTAAGTACTTGCACTCACATGCACACGCACACATACGCACACGCACGCACACCTGCACTCTCACCTGCAGATGATACACATACTCGCAGATACGCCGCCGATACTAATACATTCCACAGATACGTTTTGGGCGCCCATGTGGAAATCGAATTTCAAAGGAGCTTGTTGCGATACTTGAACTTGAACTCGGGATACTTTCTGTTGCTTCCAACCACCGAATAAAAACCCATTAACACACACACACACACACACTCACACGCATATGTAGGTTAACACACACACAGACAGATACACACACACACACACACAACCACACACACCTCATTGACGTTGTACTTGTCAAATAATTCATGCTCGTATATTTGAGTGTAATTCATTTTTGTTTAGTCGCAAAAAACAAGAAACAATACTCAACCGAAATCAATATATCTCCAATTATATTTAATAAAGGATATTCCCCTTTCTCTTTCTTTCTTTGTCGTTTCTTTTGGCACACAACAAAACCAAACCGAAACCAAAAAACGAAAAAATACAAACAAAACAAAAACAAACCCTAAAAAACCATCCAATCAACGTTCAAATCGAACCCCCAATATCGAAACCAATCAAATCCATCTATTTGAAATAAAAAAAAACCCAATCGACAGTTATTCATGATAGATAACTGCGCCGACGATTGGAGGATCGCAATGACATGGCAACGAATTAGTCAAATAGGGTTAGAACTTTTTATATGCGCTATACATCCAATTCCTGGCGAATACTATTTCCAGTGGACGACGAAATTGGCCAATAAGAATAAAACAATTGGCACCGAATTGGTGCCATATGACGTAGCTTTATCATTACCTATGTTCCTTCGATTATATTTAATATGCCGCGTAATGCTGCTGCATTCAAAGCTATTCACAGACGCATCATCACGGAGCATTGGCGCTCTCAATAGGATTAATTTTAACACAAGGTGAGTACTAAAACGATATATTAGATATATTTAATTTAGATAATAATCTTATGTTTTAATATACACTTTAATATTGCTTTAGAATACCCGTGCAGAACAGTTAGCAGTTAGCATCAAAATTTCTATATAAATATACTTTATTTTGTCCAAAGAATGAATTAATTATATTGTCAAACATCAGAGTTATGGTCAATGTCCCATTTTCACCCATCGTTCCAAAGGCACCTATAGAATATAGTGGTCCGATTTTTATGAGACTTTCAGAGTTAGTTAAAAAGGTTATTAAACAGTGGTTTATTAAGAATCAATCAATTATCTTTAAAAATGCCGAATTTACGACCTTTTTTCCAAATTGTTCCTATGGCAGTTTTGATATATAGTGTTCCGATTTCGGCTGTTCCGACTTATATCCTACCTGCAATATATAGAAGGGTTGGTGCAAAGTTTTAGCCGGATAGTTTTAAAACTGAGAGACAAGATTGCGTAGGAACATACAGACGGACAAACGGACGGACAAACAGACGGACATACAGACGAACATGACTAGAGCGACCTGGCTGGTGGTGCTGATCAAAAATATATATACTTTATGGGGTCAGTGCGTTTGCAAACTTCTGGTCAACATTATAATACCCTCTGCAAGGGTATAAATATAGAAATACTTTGTTTGATCGCTTTGAAATGTTATTGAAAAATCGCAAATAAATATTTTTAAATAATTTCCAATTTAGTTGTTTTAAATTTAAAACTAATTCAAAGCTAAAACCTCTGCTTACTCGTTTTTAGATTCGTTTTAAAAACTCTAATGACAATATGCCCGGGAACGGTTCTATTGGTCTTCATGGTCTCCCTGTGGATCATCGCCTCGTGGACTCTGCGGCAGTGCGAAAGGTAATGGCCATGTTCTACCTATATTTTAACATATATACTATATAAGATATATATATTTATACTTGTTGAAAATTGATTTCCGTTGATTACTTACTTTTTTGTTTGATTGTTTCGATTGTACAAGATTTTGATTTTGAAGTTTATTCGTTCGTTGTTTGATCTCAATGGTTGATTCTTTTTTTTTTTTGAGTTTTTGATTTTCGATTTTTGATTTGAGATTTACGATTTACGATTTCGTGATTTTTGTTTTCTACTCTGATGCCATATTTCCGTTTTGCCGTTCTAAATTCAATGTGTTTGCCACTCTTACTAAATACTTTGACATAACTATTAAACGTATGTATTTAATATCAATGTATGTATGTACATAAATGTATGTGCTAAGCATTACGTAATGTCTTCTCCAACTAAAAACAAAAAAACTAAAACTCCAAACGCAAACTCTCAGTTCTTTGTCACAAGTTGTGTTTTTTTTTTTTTGTTTGTTGTTCAGTACTAAAACTATTTGTAAAAATGTATCTTAAAGTTGTTGAATTATTGAATTGGTCCGAGATATAAAATCGAAGAAGGGGAATGAGGGGATTTGAGCACAGCTTACCACTCACAAATACACACAGACACACACATATACACATATATACGGTTAAAATATATATATTGTATCTGCATTATTCATACAAAACGTGCTGAAGAACTTACATGTAGCATTTCCCCCGTAAAAAGAAAACAGAAAACGAAAAACAAAAAACAAAATACAAAAACCAAACGAAACGAGTTCGAATGCGAAAAATGTATCTGTAGCTGCATCTGCATCTCAATCTGTACAATCGAAATGCAATTGTCACTGTCACGTAACGAACGATTGGATAATGGATAATGCTTGCATGTGTTTCAATTTATTTACATTTGGCATTCGAGTTCGCTTTCTCTTTTTTTTTTTATTCCTTATGTATAAATAAATATAAACCCACCGCCCACCGCCTGATTGCTTTTTTACATTTCTGTCCTGCCCGAGCTTCCTCCTTTCCCCATTTTTTTTCTCACACCTCCTGACAAGTGACAATTTATCGATATAAATTCGATAGAAGTTGATTTAAGTTCTGCACTGTAACAAAAAATGGGGGGCAACAACAACAAGGCAAACACTCTCACACACACAATGAAATGTGCGTAGAATTTGAGAATGCTATAAGAATTGGTTGTAATATAATAATTAATATATTGATACATGCATTTCTTCCACCCATCTTTTTTTTAATAATTACTTTGAATCTTTGTGTTTCTTTTTGGAACGTTTTTGCTAGTTCTGTCTCTGTCTTAGCTTTTTTTCCATATTTTATTTTCAATCGAAATAATGAGAAAATAATCGTTACTTATCAAATTTGAAAAACTTTAACTAAAATACTCGAAATTGGCGCACAAAATGTTCCTCTCTCCTTCTGTCCCTCTCTCCATCTCCCTCTCTCTCTCTCTCTCTTGCTCCCAGTTGTATCCAAAATCACAGGCTCTGATCTGCACTTTTCCGAATTTTTCTGCCCCTTTCTCGCTCTCTCTCTTGCTCTTTTTCTCTGTCTTCCTCTAACTTTCTCACATAATTGATCTTTCGGTTCTGTTCTTGTGATTATGAAATATATATAAATTTTTGTGTTGCCCTAATTTCAATTCATTTCTTGGCCTTAACGATGATCTTTGTATTCAATTCTTGTCGTTGTTGCTGTTCAGTTTTTTTTTGGGAACCACAACAATACCAAAGATAATAAAATATACTGAAAAAAAAAATAAAAACGAATTACAACTCATATTTGTATTGAATTAAGCTTCAGATTGTGGATTGAACTGCGCCTGCATTGCTGTAGATCGTAGAGATCGTAAAAATGTATACAACATCCAGAAACATATATATTTTTTATGAAACTTTTAATGACTTTGTTGATTTAATCTAAAAAAAAAAACAAAACAAAAAATACACTCCCCCTTCATAGGAATTGTCTTAACATATTTTTGCGAGAGCTCGAACCTTGTGACGAAAGTATCTACACACCACTCCATAAGTTGTTGTTGTTGCTGCTGTTGTTGTTGCTGTCCTTGTTGTTGCCAAAGAATACATGAAATATTATCCTTACGGTTCTCTTAAATGCTTATGTAGTCTCTATTTTGATATAGAAATCGGACAATCCAACTTTACACACCACATACAGACAGAAAATACAAGAGAGGAAACTAAAAAGAGACAGCAGCACTCCTACTTCTTCTTCCTCTACTCTGTTGTTTTTGTTTTAGATTTGATTTCGATTTTGATAGAGACGAATGACATGTATCGATTTGCGTGCAACATCCTCCGCTCAATTTATTTTCTGATTTCTGATTGCTTTTTAAAATATTCCTGGCCTTCGTCTGTCCAAAATCCATTCAACACAAAACAATGCAATAGAGGACAGATTTTTTTATGTAGATAAAACCGGACAAAATAAATCAAAATAAAAAATAAAATACTACTCGATTCACACACGAACACGTAAAATGTCATGTTATTTATTTTTCGTTACCACATTTCCATATTTAACTCGAAATGCGTTTTACATATTTGTATCTTGTAGCAAGTGGTAGATTCTTTTCGTTTTTCTGATCTGTCGGTTTTGGAAGGGTAACTTTCCCTCCTCCTCCTCCAGCTCCTCCTGCTCCTCCTTCTCCTCCTCCTCCACCTGCTCCTCCTCCACCTCCTCCTCTCTACTAATTTTGCACCCTTCCTCCGAATTTTGTTTTCAAATGTTATTTAAGTTTCTGTGTCTGTGTATATGTGTCTTTGGTCTGTATGTACGTGTGTGTATGTGTACTTGCGTATTGTTGAAGATCCCTCCGAAAAATGTATCTTAACCAACCATGCATGTTCTCTGGCTGAGCTCGGATCAAATCTCTTGGAATTTCGAGGAGGCTAGACGAGGAGAATTAGGTTTTTCGGCAATATGGGAAATGGGAAAAGGAAGTTCAGAGAGGAGGAAACATGAGATTTGTGCGGCTTTGTAAAAGCATTTACCAACACAGATACATATATGCGAACACACACAGATACAACAGTGGCGTATGGGGATTTTTCCGAGATGCACACTAAAAACACGAGGTTTCCATTGCAAAGATGTGTGTAAATTTCAAATAAATATAGAGAAAAAAAAGCGAACAGGTGCTTTGCTAATATTTAAGACCCCCTTTTTTGAGTTGTTTTGAAAATCCTGCGCACGCCACTGCACACGAAAGCCACACAGACAGACTCTTGCAGGCTCTTGGCATTCATTATGATTTTTCCTTTGCAAATTCCTTAACCACCGCCAAAGCCACCCTACGCAACACACCCCACCCACAACCACCCACTACCACCCACCACCACCCCCTCGAAAACAGAGAACAGAAAACAAAAAACAAAAACAACAAACGACACCCAGCGGAGCTATGCTGGAAGGCATGCCTCAGCATTCGGTACTCAACATTCAGCATTCAGTATGCAGCATTCAACATTCAACATTCAGCATTTAGTGGCCGCCTCTCTAGGGCTTCAGGTGGTAAGCCTCTTCAGGTAGAATTCGGGGAACTGGGGGAATGCCAACTAAACTCGACTCAACCCAATCCTCTGATGGGCCATTTCAGACATTGTGCATGTAGCGTAGCCAGGCCAAAAGTGTATGTTGTGCGGATGTTCAGAAGAGAGAGATGAAGAGTTAGTGGAAGACAAGCAGAGATCCCAATCAGGATGAGGAACGGAGAAGGAGCAGAAGGAGCAGGAGCAGGACAATTCAAATCAAAAATCAGAAGAACAAATCCAAGTACTCAAGAAACAGACAAAGACTAAACAGAAACAGAAACAGAACAAGAACCAGAACCAGAACCAGAAACAGTAACCGATGCCGATGACAAACTACTCGTATTCCCAAAAACTATAATTATCCAATATTATTCATTGTCATTGTATATTCCAAAATATATATATTCGTATCCGATCCGCCTCTCCCTATAATCTGTATCTTTCGAACTATCTACCTACCTAATCTATCTTGCTCTTGTATTCTTAAAAAAAAGAAGATGACCATTTTTTTTTTTACAATATTTGTTTTGCCCAAGAAAAAGAACAATCAAAAGAAAAATATATATGAGAATTATCAATAAGAGAAAGCAAATTATTTTCGTTTTTAATTTCCTTAACAATTATTTTTTTGTTTTGGGTTTTTGTAAGTGTTTTTCCTTTGGTTTTCTCTTTTCATTTCTTCTGTACTTTTTGCGTATTCTTTGATAAATGGAAATTTTCTAAAAATAATATTTAAAAAAAAAATGTTTACCAAATTGTATTCGTATTATTTTCTCGAAAACAAAAAAACAAAAATAGAAAAATTAACAAAAATGTTCACATAATTTCACATCTGTTTATTTGTTTACTCCACTTCTCACCCTACTTCTGTATCCACAAATTGCAAACCAAAAAAAATATCAACAAAATGTATCGAAAAATCGAATATGAAAACCAAAAATTAAAAAAAAAAATACAACTACCGCCATACCGAATACGAAATACGCATCTGAAAAACCGAAACTATATATCCTGATATATATACTGAATACGAAAAACGGCAATTCAAAAATTAATAATACCCAAATAAAACTCAAACGTATCATAATTAAAAATCAAATCAAATCAAACCAAATCAATCCCCATACGCCAACCGAACGCCTGCTGAATCCGCACCGATCCGATCCCTGATCAAAACTGATTCGATTCGATCCGAAACTGATCCGAAAAATCCGAATTGAACATGTCAAAAAAAAGGTTCCACGATGAGGAGCACGCGAATTTGCTTAACTCCATGTGGCTAACGGCCATCACATTTCTCTGTGTCGGCTACGGCGACATTGTGCCAAACACTTACTGTGGACGCGGTATCACCCTCACCTGCGGCATGGTGGTAAGTATTCTCCACAAGAAACCAATCAAATTCAAAATCCAAAACTACAACCAAATCAAACCGAAAAAAAAACAAAACAAACCCCAAGAAACTCCATTTATGATACCGCAAAACTAAAAGAAATCATCAACCAATTAAAGAACA
The DNA here is from genome assembly GCA_021224005.1 of Drosophila setifemur. Lineage (NCBI taxonomy): Eukaryota > Metazoa > Arthropoda > Insecta > Diptera > Drosophilidae > Drosophila > Drosophila setifemur. The sequence goes on from JAJJHY010004047.1 coordinate 701,500, forward strand.
GTACAGAACAGAACAGTTGCCAATTTATAAGAACCAAATACAATAAAGAATCCCAATAATAAGATAAACAATAAAAAAAACAATAATCCCAAAAATAAGAAATCAAAACCCATCATCATGCCAAGGAAAATTAGAAGTAGTAGAAGAGAAAGCAGATGAGGATTAAGCAGAGGAGGAGGAGATGGATGGGTAATAAGGAAGAGGAGGTGGAGATGGAGGTGGAGGAGCAGGCAGACGCCATTGAGGCGCCAAAAAAAAACCGAACCGAGAAATATAGTACAAAGGAAAAAAAACCCCTATATATGTACATATAGTATTTTTTGGTAATTGTACCTGCCAAAATACAGTGGTGCATATATTTATTTTATATAGGGGAGATCAATATTCCTCAATATTCTTTCTTAATTTTTTAATGCATTCCAGTTCAAAATTGGAATCCAGTTTATTTAAGTTTACCAACAAATTAAACCTTAAATATGATCTATTCAAGAGAAACGAGTTCCTAGTTTTAGTTTATTTCCATTGGGAAATTTTTAATTATTAAAACCATTTTGAATCAAAATCGAAATTATATAAATATTGATCTTGAATATGGAATATTCCCAATGTCCAAGTGTCTTTTCTGGGTTTTGGAATAATCTCGCCTACGCCACAGTTGAATCCCTGACCTGTATTTCGGTTGGATGCATCTCTTCTCCCCCTCCCCCTCCCCCACCCTCTCCCTTTGACCCCTCCGCCAAACAATAAATTCAAATTCAAATATCAAAAATCCGTTTGAAGGAGGCACACACACACACACTCTCACACACACACAGCCTCCCCCCACCCACACGGACTTAGTAAATTTTTTGTAGCATACATTCGAGCGCACATATTTTTTTGGATGCCGTTTTGTCTGCCCAAAACGTCGCCGAAAGAATCAGAATCAGAATCAGAAGCAGGAAAAATAGTCGCAGAACAAAAAATTAGGATAAAAGCAAAAAATAAAGAGAAGCAAACGTCTCCCCCTCCCCCTCTCTCTATCTCTGGCTCGGGTTTTTTTGTGTTTTGTTTCAGCTATTATCATTATTTATTTTTTGTAGCAGGCCGCGATTAAAACATACGAACATAAAAACACACAAACATCTCCACATACGCATCAGCATACTTGTAGATACGACACACAAACACTCTAGCAATCTGTTGTAAATCATCACCGAACAACAAATAAATAAATCCACCCACTTTCTGTATGTCTGTGTGTGTGTGTTCTATATATACCACATATATATATATTTAAATATTTGTACATGTCACAGCAAAATAAAGAAGGAAAATTAAAGAGCAGCAGCAGCAGCAACAATGGAAATTTTATTATTTTTTTTTGTCCCCCTGCCAGGAAAAACTAAAACAAAACAATAACAAAATCAAACACACACACACACATATTTATATATATTTAATCTTTAAAGAGGAAACGGAGGAGAAACAAGAAAAGTTTTCGCTTCCTGGCAACAAAATCAAAACAAATCTTTCTTGACAGCTCCGGCAAATTCTATTAATGTACATACTTAGCTCTCCCCATGTGTCTGTATGTGTGTGTGTGTTGGCGCGTGTGTGTGTTGCTGTGCCTGTGTGAGAGCGCCATTGAAATTAAATTGAATTGTTTTCAGCACCAAGCTAAAAAAAAAGGAACTAAAATAAATAATATAACTAAACACCGCTCACTCCCCGTCACTGTTTTTGTTTTTCTTTGTTTTGTGTTTCGATGTACAGCAAGCTTAAGTCGGGCCAAAACCCATCCATCGGGTTGTACATATATACATATATATTAACGGTTACGTCGCTGTCAATATACCAACCCCACCCACCCACAAAAAAGAAAAAACACCCAAAAATCTCTATTGTGTGCTGACCAAACGTTTAATCGTCTTAATCTCTCGTTTTTTCGTTTTCGAATGCCCATTCTAATATTATTTCAAATATTTCATTTCGTTTCGCTTCCGTTTTGCTTTTACTTTTACTTTTGCTTTTGTTTTGGTTTCTTATTCGTCGAGTGTTTCGTTTGTTTTTGGATTCTTGTGTTCATAAGCTTTGACTGTTTTCCAATGAATTCTTATAGTTTGATTTGAAACATTAAGCCAACAACGATATTTTCTCTATCTCTCTTTCCCTTTCATTTACAAAAAAAAAAATCAAAAAAAATATATATATATATTACAAAACGCGTGTATTCAATTTGCCCCCTGAAAACGAAACAATAAAAAACATTTGAAATGAAAAAAAAAACCAAAAAAATATATATATGCGAATATATATCGCGTGATGGACAGATTTCATGACGAAGAACATGCGAATCTTTTGAATGCAATGTGGCTGATAGCGATAACATTTTTGAGTGTTGGTTTCGGTGATATTGTTCCGAATACGTACTGTGGACGTGGTATCGCTGTCAGTACAGGAATAATGGTGAGTTTTTAACAAAATACAACTACAACTACAACAAAACAAACAAAAACCGATTGCACACAATATATAACAAAATTCCAAATATAGATATACTTGTACATATATATCGAACAAATCGATAACTATCGAGAAAGAACTGCAAATCAATGAACCATAGATTGTATCGACAACAAAAATCACGTGTAAATAACTACATAAACCGCATACGAATGTTACCCGCCCACTTTACCACCACAACCGCCCCTCGCCGCCACTTTTAACAAAAAAAAAAACAGAACCAACAAATGCTGAAAATCACCTAAATTGTAATGTTTAATGTACATACATATATCTGAACAATACCTAGTTGAATCACCAAAAAAAAAGATTCGAAATTTTCAAAAAAACAAACCCGAGAACTTCAATAGAACCTAAGGAAGATTTATGCATGCGGTTAGGGGAAATCGAGCCTAGAAGTTTTTGTTACCATTAACAAACCGGCCAAAAAATATATATTCGGATATGATAAATATAGACAATAGCATAGGTCATTAATACACGACTCTTAAATATCTATTTCGCCTTCTATCTTTCTCTACTTTTTATCAAACTCTGCTTCTGTGTGGCTTACTTTTCTTCTATCTTTGACACTATAAACATATATATATATATATCTATTTCGACTTCTCTATTTCTCTGCCAACTCTCTACGGGTTGTCTGTTGTCTATCTGCTTTATTCCTAGAACTTATATTGAGAACTATTTATCATATCGTAGTGGCTATGATAAATTAATATTTCCACCCTCTAACTTGTGGACTTATGGTTTCGAATTTGTTCCAATAGCAAATAGTTTCGTTCTTATGTGTGTAATGTATCTTCTGCCAGACACCAAGCTACCAAACTACCAACTACCAACTCTAACTCTAACTGTTGTGAATCCATCCGAACTCCCGAAATCAGTATCAGTATCAGTACTCCAGTATCATTCCTATCGCATCAACTCTAATACTCGTACTCGTACTACTCGAATCCGAATCCGTATCCCGAAATCTAACCAAAAGTATATTATTGAACTCATCCCATTGGCCATAAATCATCCATCCACTCACTCACGCACTCACTCATTCACTCACTCACTCACTCACTCAACCCACTCGTCATTCGTTCGATGTGAAAGACCATCGAGAAGTCAACGAAAATAACAAATGTGAATAAAAAGATGAACGAATGCAGAAAGAACGATCACAAGAAAAAAAAAGAAATCGAACAAACTGAAACATAACATATACATGTTGTAACATACATATTAAAGTGTTATATCTACTTGAGAGCAACAACAAGTTCTGGACTATATAACTCGATAAACAAAAAAACAAACTTCCATTTGAATGCATAAATCAAAAATTAAAAAAAATAATAACCCACTGACATTCGAGATGGTCGGACACCCAACAAAATCGGAATTTAATTCAACAAGAATATCTTTTGGGTTAAATAATTAAAGATGATTTGTTTGCTGGAAATTAATAAACGAATATTAAAAAGGAGGTTAATAAATGTTTTGTTTTTATCTATTTTCTGAATCTTTTAGATATATATCAGAGACTTGTTTTAGGGAATTAATAATTATACTTTTCAGTAAGAATACAAAAGTACCTTTTGGGCTATAATTCTACATTCATTCTTAAATCAAAGATGATTTAATTGTTAGAAATATATATTAAAAAGGTGTAATAAATATTTTTAAAATTCTAAGCAATTAATAATAATACTTTTCTGGGGAAAAAATGTTTTTTTTTTTGTGAGTACAGGCACATTCTTAAGATAAAGATGATTTATTTGTTAGAAACATATAAATGAAAAATTAAAAATGGTTTAAAAATTAAGGTTTTAAAAATTATTGTGTGAAATCATTTTAAGAATAGATTCCAATTTATTGCATTTAATCTTCATCGAACGTTGGGTGTCCGACCAGGCGATGAAAACTCACCCCAGACTCGGATATTGAGAGCTCCCCGAATCCCCCGAAACGATTCACTCACGAATCTCCACATCGTCGTTACAGGGCGCCGGCTGTACGGCTCTACTTGTGGCCGTCGTTTCCCGGAAACTGGAGCTGACCCGTGCCGAGAAGCATGTGCACAACTTCATGATGGACACGCAGTTGACCAAACGGGTATTGATCGTGTTTCCAAGTGTTTCCAAGACAGAACGGATAGCCGATACTAATATACCGATACCTCTCAGCCGACCGACGGACCGAAGCTACCACCAAATCGTACCAATTTACCATATATGTTACCTTCTAATTACTTTGTATACGTTGTTTTCTTTCTTGAACCCCAACAAACTTTAGCTGAAAAATGCTGCGGCGAATGTTCTACGTGAAACTTGGCTCATTTACAAACATACAAGACTAGTAAAACGGGTTAATCCCGGCCGTGTAAGAACCCACCAAAGAAAGTTCCTTCTAGCTATATATGCGTGAGTATTTTTAGAGATCTATCAACCAACCAACCAACCAACCAACCAACCAATCAACCAACCAATAACAACTTTAAACTGTAAAACCAATAACCAAGAGTTACTAAAACCGGTGTTCAAAAGAATGAGAACAAAAAGTGCCTGAGAACTAACCAAGAAATTGTAGGATATACTATATATATACTCAAAAAAATATGGAAATTAACCAATGATTTAAGCAAAATCGCATTAATTTTACAACTAGCTTTCAAATCAATGTTGAACCAGTCAGGAAAGAGTATTTGCAGTTGGTCAATCTATTCTATTAAATCGTGAAAGAAATAAATAAAATAAATATAGTAATTATTTCGAGTTCCTAAAAATGATTTCGCAAAATGTTTTCCTAGAAAAAAACCATGGAAAACATTTTTGATTAAAAAAAGTGTTGATGTAATATATAACTAGATAGAGTTTCTAAAGCCATTTAAAATTGAGGAACGACTTCCGAATTTCCAAAGGATCCAGGATTAACTTCATAGTTTTGGAGTGCCACAGAGGAAATCATTAGTTTGATTTTGTGAACTCGTCTCTGTTTGTTATCTGTGTGTTCTGTCCATCGCAAGTCCCTCAATCTCAACATCGAGCTTCTCATTTGTCCCACATATGTACTCTCTATATATATGTGTGTATGTAAAATGTATGTTTGCCGGATCGAAGTGAAACTGAGGTCCAACTCAAAGTCCAAGCTTCCAGTCAAATCAATCAAAATCAGAATCCAAGCCCACAAATGTCCTGTTCCCGCTCCCAGATCTCCACCCCCCTTCCATTTGTTTTTGTGACTCTTCATTAGACTCATTAATGTAAGCATCGATAATTGTAGGCAAGCTTTGTTCGTTCGGTTTGGAGAATCCAAAAAAATCTGTATATAACCTAAACAAGAGATACTAAAACGAAATATTACCACTAAACCGAAAACCGAAAACTGAAATGAAACCAAAACCGAAACCGAAACCGAAACTGTAACTGAAACTGAAACTACCACAAATGATTGAACTCGTTTTACTAGCCTGTAAATAGGTTGTAAAGCCCTGTTTTTACGTTATGCAAATAATTGAGACTAGCCACATAATACCTAGCATGCTGCGTTAAATATTCTAGAATCTCGTATCTAAAACTATCGCAATACCATCAAGCTTCTGCCTAGCCAAGCCAGCAAAATCATCAGTAGCATTCTACATATATATCTACCATATATAGCACCCGATTCTTGTACTCTGTACTCTGTCCCGAGATTAGAACTCTCTTCCGATCATTTGTCGTCTTGCATTGAATCCTGTGACTCGTCGTAGTTTCATTATTACTTTTTGTTTTTGTATGATTTTCAAGAGTGGAACTCTTTTGTAGGGATGAGCCGTATGATATGGTGATAATTTCACGATACGATTTTCTGCAATTTTAACGCCCGAAATTAAAAAAAAAACGAAAATTTTTCCTACTTACTATCTAATCTATCTATCGAAACTGCGGCACAACGAATTCTACAGTACACACTACAAATCAAATAATAAAAATTAAAAAATAAACTTTTCAGAGCAATGCGATTCGAAATTATAAAAGGAATGCCACGAAACGAAAATTATATATCTTTAGTCAATCATACAATTATATTCCTTTTACCGCTTATTCATAACACCTATTTATATTTTGATTGATTTGCTTGGTAATGCTACTATTTTGATATTGATTTTCTTGGCTATTTAGTTGAATTGCAGTCAATTAATGCAATAAGATTGATAACTATTAGCTCAATCAGTTTGATTGCATTCTAGCTTCGGTTGCATAAATAAATTATGATAAATTTAATATGCTCAATTACTTTTTGTATACAAAAATGTACAACTGCTGATTTTAATTTTGAGTATTCACAAGTATTTCACAAGTTTGTTAGCTCCATTCCATGTTCCTCCTCGAATACCTTTTACAATTCCGAAACGCACTGCACCGTGTGGTCCGATTTCCAGATACGTGAATCCGTGAATACAAAATCTACGGTTTCGGACTCCATCCGAGGCGAATTGAATTGTTAATAAAACTGTTTTACCATTTCATAAAAACCGATCGTGTGCGAGTGGCCTAATTAATGTAACGAGCTTAGTGTTGTGTTGGCGATTACCGATTACCGATTACCGATAACCGATTTAACCGAAATAATTTTCTGTATAAAATTGACGACTCTTCCCATGCGATGCAGGTTGCGAAAAGTCAAAATGGATCAGCGCAAACTAATGGATAATGCAAACACAATAACTGACATGGCCAAGGTAGCTAGCAAAACAAAAACACACATGTACATATATAGTTACACGATTTCACAAATGAGCGATATATACATATATGTGTACATATGCGTATTATACATATAATTCGATTCGATTCGCTTGACTGAAACGAGTGCGTGCTCTTGTTATCCGCAGACACAAAACACGGTCTACGAGATAATATCGGACATGTCTAGCCGTCAGGATGCCATCGAGGAGCGACTCACCAATCTGGAGGACAAAATGCAGAGCATACAGGTGGGTGGTGACAAATAGCCGAAGTGGTACGCCGGTTCTCAATTTTCCGTCGAACAGGAGCACATGGAAAGCCTGCCAGACCTGTTGTCCCGATGTCTGACCCAGCACCAGGAGCGCATCGAGCAGAGGCGCAATTTTCTGCATCCGGACACGGCCGCCGTGGCCCCCATTCAGCAGCCACCGTCCCCATCGATGTTCAATGCGGCGCCCATGCTTTTCCCCCACTCCAGGTGAGCCCGGCCCCCCGCATATATCTATATCTATTATCTTTTTTGGTTCTCGTCCCGTCTGTCCATGCCCATTATCCGCATCCTCATCCTCACACATCTGTCTGTCATTTCAATTTGTTTCCGTTGTTTTTGCTCGCTGTCTGGGTAGTTTGTCTATCGTTTTGTGGGGAATTTGGTCGGGGCCGAGATTCCACATCCACATCTCCCAACCGTCCCCCAATCCCACACCTGTCGTAGTCGTTCGTAGATATATTTTATTACTCTGTAATTTTGTCCACCGCACACACTTGAGTCCCCCAAAAAATAAATCCCCAAAGAAGTCCCACTCAAAAAATATATATACCTACTCCTTCTTCTATGCAAGACTCATGTGATTTCAAGGTTAGAATTTACTTAAAATTTGTTTAGAATAACAAATCGGAAAAACAGGAAATTTCTTGAAACTATTATTATAACTGATACTTTAAGATTTATCCTATTGAATCTTCAAGTACAACTTTTTCTAAACCAAGTTGTAGAAAATTATTTCAAAAATTGTTGAATTATAATAAAAATTACATTCATTCTTGAATTTTCCTGTGTGAAATAGTACATAATTCTGGGCGAACTATATTGTTTAGGATCCAAATCGGTTTTAACTACAAAACTTTCTCAGGGCTTTCAATCTTGTATTCTTTATATCTATACTTTTCCAACTCTTCATGGCTTTCTATCTACCATTCAGACATATTTCATGATTTGCATCTAATCAAACCATGGCCATTACAACAACAACAAACAAAAAACAAACAAACAAGAAACCGAACAAATTTGATTTTGATTTGATTTGAAAGCTTTGAAACTTTTGATAACGAGAATTAACATACTGCTTTTTGCATAGAAGTGTTCCCTCATCCAATAACGCCGCTGCTACTTACCATTGGCCAACAAGCCCTATTTTGCCACCTATATCTAGTAGAACACCACATTTAGTGCCTGATACTCACATGCCATCAAATGGATCTGCAGTTAATAGCTACGCATCTTCCAACAAATACGGCAGCTGAATATCAGAAAGAGAGCGCTCTAACTCCGTGATTAACATCGAGATGCTAACAATAAGGCCGGAATCGGGTCGATTCTGGCCACTTTCCTCCTTATCCGCCACCTACACCACCTCATCGCAATCGCAATCGCAACAACCAAGGACAACAACAACAACAACAGCTACGTCAGAACCCAATGAATTCGAAATGGCCGAAACCGAATTGCGCCACCGTTTGCCGCCATCGTCGCTATCGTTATCGAAGTCGAAACCAAAATCAAAATCGAAATCGGCCCAATCGCCGATAGTAGTATCGCACCCAACTGGGGCCTGCGGAGGCCGTGAGATGATTATCCCAATGATACCCGAAGATGCCGAATCGCTGGCGAACACCAACACCACTACGAACAGTAATTGTTCGCCGGAGCAGCTGCCGGCGTCGAGCTCCACGCCCGCATTCCCATCGATAACCGGCGGCGGCAGGGTTATCGTCAAATCGATAACCATGATCGAGCCGATGACGATCGAAGATCGGACGACGGAGGCGCGCAAGCCGGTCGCATTGAATAAGTTTACTAGAAAGAGAGAACGTGTATGCAATAATAGTAGTAATAGTGCTAGCAATAGTTAATAATTAGTGGTAATTGATGATTAGTGGTAATAGTAATATTAGTAATTCTACATGTCGAATTTCGAGCTCGGCCTTTTGTAAATAAAGCCTCTTCGAAATGAGAAAAAAAGTCAAATGTTAGCATATACACGCAAACGTACACACATACACATATATCTGTATATGTATATGTGTATGCCCACACATACACCACTATGGATAGGATACGGATACGGATATGAATATGGATATGAATATGCATAGATATTCCCCCCCAAACAAAACAAAACCAAACAAAAGGAAAAAACCTAAAAATATATATGTATACATGCATTATACAATTGTGTAATAAATTTTTTTTTCTAAGTCGTAGGCTAAATCGTATTTGTAATTTTCACCTTGGGCCAAGGCAGCCTGTACTTGCATACTAACTAAATACAACAAATTAAGCTATATATATATAGTACAGTGTGCGTGTGAGCGAATGTCTGTGTATTTGTACAGCGTGCGAATGTGTTAGTAAGGTCATAATTAAAAAAAAACCAAATACTGAAACGAACTAGAATCGAAATGAACTAACGAAACAAGCTCTGCAGCAAAGGTTCAATTTACCCCCACACCCACCATATGCAATAGATCCTTATAGGAGCCATCTTAATCCACATCCACATCACAATTGGCATTTCCGTTTCCGTTTCCGCTGTTTTATGTACATAACATCCCGCAAATATGTTCACACAACAACATCCTGTCTGTCTGTCTATCCAAAACATTTGTACTATATATATTTATATGTATATGTGCATCTGGCAAACACAAGGATCGTGACTGTGTGTGTGTGTGTGTCTATCTGAACTGACTGTGTGTAAATGAAATGCACTGAGGAAAATAAATTAGTTCTGTTTGGCGCGGACAACGAAGTAATTGCGGATGTAACTAAAAATATTTTTTTCATTGGATTAAATCTATATGTCGATCAATTTTTTAATTCATATTCAGTGTTACACAATTAAAATAAAGAGAAGATTTGTTAAATTTATTTTCAAATGATTTTTTTGTATTATTTTATAATTGTTTTATAAGCAATTCAAAAATTACAATAAGCAATAGTTCAAAAATTAACTTAGTTTAGTTCAGGAGATTCTTATCATCTATTTATCTTATGAATAATAATCCGTGATTACTATGCTGCCGCAACCAAACGGAACTATTCTATTTCTCTCGGTGTACCGACGAACATTAAACCAAAAAAACCAAGCAAATAAAGTGCGAACAACATTACAACCAAGAACAAAGAAACAACTATCCAACATGTAAATGTATGTTACAAGATTTAGAAACAGCGAAAACAAAAACTAAAACCCAAAACAAAAAACAAAAGAATTAAATAAGGAATTAAAAATGAGATACAAATACACACACAATGAAATAAGTAACAAAACGAGCGTGTAACGATTCTAAGATTTATCTACTAGCTCTCTGGCTTTAACTAAAACTTAACGAAACCAACTTTAATGGAAACAAGTTTGTTGTTGTCTTCATTTTCTACATATATATTACAACAGCAACAACAACAACAACAATTCGAAACCAAATATATAGTATAGTAAATATACAGATATATACATATATAAATATTTTTTCGTTGTTGTTGATTTGCCTTTCTTTTCTACCAAAAAAAACTATTCTGAAAACTCAATTAAGAACCTGACTATAGCTTTCGGAGGGAGTTACATGACGTGATGAAACGATTTAAATGGGAGAAATAGTAGCGTAGACTAAAACAAAACCAAACAACTAAAACAAAAACCAAATAAGGAGAACAACCTACAGAACTACTAAGCTAACTAAGCTAGTAAATCTACATAAAGCGAACAATTTTAATTGAACAATTTTGTAACATATTAATGGTAATTCACATTATTATATACAAAACTAGCTGGTAAACTAACAAAGAAAACAAATATTTAAAACAAGCTCCAGACAAGCAGAAAACCAAAGAGAATTGAAATTGAATTGAAATTGAAATTGAATTGAAATTGAAGAGAGAGTAGAGCAACATAGTGTAGACAGAAGTGGCCGAGCTACGTAAAGATTTTCTAAAGATTCTAAAAGGAACATTATATATATATACTAGAAAGTATTAACTGAGATCATCGAAGTTATTTAAAAGCCCAAAAGTTATAATAGAAACTCGATTAGGTAAAGCGCAATCCTCAAACGCTTCGAAACCCCGCTGAAGGCAAAAAGGAGATATATATACTGAATTCCCCAAATCGTGCCCCTGACCCCTGCCCCCTCAACCAAGCCCCATTCCTACCCCCCTCAGCCTAGTGAAAAAAGATATATATACATACTGAACCAGGGCCAGAAAGGATCAAAATCTATATATTGTACTATATACAGTCCATGTAAGCCAACTAGTAAATCGCAGGTTTTGCAGTCGACTAAAATCAAGAAAACAAAAATGAAAAACAAAAATAATTGCAACATTGCCCCTTGCACTTTCCCAGATTCAAATTCAAATTTTAGATTTCAATCCTAACCGAAGACAAAAGTTTCCCCCAACTGTCTGATAGATCGTACGAATATACAACAACAAAAGCAACAACAAATTATAATCCCAGATGAGTTCGAGGAGAAGCCCAAGAAACGAAAGTGAACTAAAACGAACTCCTGAAAAATGTGTGTATACCTATTTATAATATTGAATATTTAAATTGAAATGAACGTTCAAGACTGCTGTCAAAAATAGCTTTATCACAAGAAAAAATAACAAAGAACGACACAAGACAACACACACACCAAACAGAACAGAACAGAACAGAACAGAGAAGAAACGGAGAAGTTATATAGATCGGAAGATCGGAGAGATCAAACAGATCGAAAGATCGGATCGGAACACAACAGAATCAGACTTTCCAAGAACACAGCCACACTGGATATTAAATACTGGATACTAATACTAAATACTGAATACTGAATACTAAATACTAAAGACGAGATATGCGCCCAGCTTTAACATTATGTATTGATGCATATTTGGGTTTCAACTCTACAAACAACTTACAAACAAAATGCGAAAGAAATAAAAACGAACTAACAAAGATCGATATTCGAATAATTGGTACAAGATCAAAATCCCGTTTGAACTGGTTTCCTAAGACCCACTAAAATACAAAAAGCCGAACAACAAAAACAGCAACAAAAAACTTTGATATGAGGGACCGAATTTCCAAAGGCAGGTCTTTATTATACAAACTAAAAAAAAAAACAAAACAAGAAAAAACCTAACTAAAGGAATTCCTATGAGAAACAAAACATCCGCAAAACTGAATTTATAATACCGGAGATTTTTAGCCGCCTTTGAGCTGGGATACAAACGATGCAAATAGATGCAGATATAAAATCGAAAACATACAGATTGCACACTCAATAGTCCTGTCCTGTTCCACCTTGTGTTTTGTGAATTACTTCTTCTTCTTTTTTTTTTTTGGATAGCCCAGAACTCAAATATATATATTCTATTTGTGTTATTTTCTCCAGCGAATCGTAGAGCTCAAGGGGTGCTTCGAGAATCACCAAACCACAAACACATGAATCTTTTAGCCAAACTAGGTCCAACTAATTGCCAGAAAACCAACAAAACCAAAGCCAAGGCTACGGATATTTGATTTCAACAGAAACCGAACCGAAACAACCGAAAAGCAGCCATCAAAGCAGCAGTGAAATGGAATTTGGTGAATTTTCAGGCCAGGTACTAGAAAGGGTCCTCCTCTCCTGCCACCCCTCCAGAAATATGTACATCAAGAAAGTAAATACAAAAAGATCCCCCACGCCCAACTAGAATGAGGTATGCAACAAAAAATATATAAGGTTACAATATACAATATCTAGATATGTATACACTCACACGCATATATATGTATATATATATATATGTATACATGTACAGACGGTCTAAACGTAGATTAAACCAGAAAACCAAAACCAAAAACGAAACCCAATAACAACACTAATAACATCATATTTGACTTTATATGTATTATAGTAAATGTATTCAGTAGCTAAATCGAAAGCCGAAGCAAAGACCAATTTATTAACAACCGAAATTAATAAGAAGAAAAAATCCAAAAACCCAAAAAAAATGAAACCAATTATTATGTTAAACTAAACTAAAAAAAAAACAATAAAAAACGTTTAAGGAGTTTAGGAAAAATTAGAGGAGAACCATTTTTTTATCGAGGAAAAGAAAAGAAGGAAACTAAACTAGAATGCATTGCATGAATTAAACAAAAACGAGATAAAATATGTACTAAAGAGGAAACCCCAACTTTACTAAAACTAAAACAAATGTCAACTAAAAACTAAACTTAAACTAAAGTAAACAAAATTACACTAAAGCTAAATGGAAGTAAATTAAAGTAAACTACATTTAAATGGAAAAAAAGATTTAATTTCTAAAAGAAATAAAGTAAGGAAACTAAACAACAACAAAACAAAAAGGAAAACAGAACCGCAAACCAAAAACACAAAACACAAAAATAGTTTATTTTGAATTTACTGTATTGTATATTTAAATTTGAAAAAATCGGGGAACCCAAGCCCAAAAAAATATATTGTTATATCTTATCGAGGAACCGTGTTTTGCAAAAGCTTTAATATTTAGGGTGCCTACATTTGCTAAATTAGTATTTTACGATTTAAACGAAAACAGAAAAAAAAACAGAAAAAAACATTAAAAAACAGAATAGCAAACCAAAAGCTTCTAAATTTCAGAAACAATTGAAAAGAAGGGAAACCCGATCCCGAAATGTTTCAAATTAAGCAGAGAATTCTAGTAAACGAAACCAAAACAATTAAACAGCTAAAAAAACAAATATTGTATTTGTATTTGAGATATGAATTTTAAGAATGTTTATTAGTCTTACGATTTGTTATTTTGTATGCATATATATATTATATGCATATTATGTATGTAGTATAAACTGATCTGATCTAACGACGATTGTAATTGTTTTTTTTTTTTGTTTTTTTTGCTCATTAAGCATTTACCTCGTAAGAATTCCCACTATTTATAGCAAATTTACCATATTAAATTATAAAATCAATTGCTGTACTGTTATAATGTACACAAGGATAAGCAGATACAAAACAAAGATACAAAGATACAAAAAAATGGAAAAACGGATGTGCAAAAAACACAATGAAATGATGAACAGAACAGAACAGAACAGAGCGGAGGGAAAATGATAGAAAACATATAAAACTGTAAATTATTAAAATTAATAAACAAACTAAAAAAACAAAAGGAAATAATTGAAATTTTAACAATAATAAAGGGCTTTGTATGAAAGAAAAACAAACGAAAACTGAATAAAAACAAAATTAAAGAAAACAATTAAATAAAAAATCCAATTTGTTTTAATTTTGTGAATATTTTGCTATTTTGCAGTTAAAAATAATTTGTTTAAGGTAATACTGTCCACAGGTCAAGATTGTACTGGAAATATATTATATTTACATCATATAGTAATCATCATAACTAAGACAAGTGAAATTACATTTATTTTAACAAATATAAATACAAAGTTATTCAAGAAAGTAGTTGCTAAATGTGATGTTTTTGGGGTACTTAAAAATGAGGGAAGTAATTATATCGTCGACCTGCTGGACTTGCTTAGAACCATTAAGATTTTGCAATTTGTTGTAACGAAAACTTGAATTGACTAACTGAATGGGATATTCTTTGATTAAAATCACTAGGCAAACAGAAACATATAAAGGTTCTTTCAAATATGTTAATAACATCGACCTGCTCTATTTGAAATACCCTTTAAAAGCATTTATTTATATAAAAGCATTTATTTAATAATTAGCGCTCTGCTACCTTAGATACAGCTTAATATAATTAATTACATATTCATTTTAAAATATGATCAGTGGCTGTGCATCAGTTTATTGTAAAAAATACACAATTAGGAGTGGATGAGGTGATAAGGATTTTTTATGGCAAGATCCTGTCCAGCGGGTCTTGAGGGTGATGTCCTTTAAGTCTTCTCCCCACTCCGGTGCAGGGATTGACAATCCTTTGCTCTGCTAAACTGAGTTGCCTCGCGAGTCTGTTGGGATCGGTTCAGTTCCAACTGAATGGTTGGGGTGTTTTTTTTCAGAGTGAAGCAGGGATTGGTGGGTTGATATTTAGATTTCATATTCTTTTAAAGGAATATTATTATATAAAATTACAACGGGAGAAAATAATTTAAAACCACCCTTTTTTCCCCGATAATATAGGTTTTCTTTAAGTAATTTTATTATTATTATTATTTATGAGTATTTTGATTCCCATTCTTAAACTTATCCCAGTAAATAATGAATGAAATGTTAGACGCTTCATGGATAGCAATAATTTATTTATTTCTGCTCAATATTATCACATTGGAATATATAAAGTTTGTACGTACATAAAATAAAAAAAAAATACAAAAAAACACACAGTAATTTAGTTAAAGATGCGATATATTCGTTCGAAGGATTCAAAGGATCTTCGAATTTTTGTGATGGCTTCATAGAGGCTGACAATGGCATATACTCGTATAACTAACCAGTGGCTTAGTAATCGTAATCTCTGATATCGCCCCCCCGATATCCCCAGCTTTCCCACTTTCTATATCTTTGTCTATTTGCTGCCGCAGAAATTGCCAATCTTCTGCCAGAAGTGTCCCAACTTGGAGGACTGCTGCAGGACAGCTCTTTCGGCTGCCCTCTGACTCTTGAAGACCAGCCACTCGCGTTTTATGTCCGGATTAGCTGGTCCCCACTTATCGCTGGGCTTCAGGGAGGCCTTAAGGGACTGCGGAGGAATTAGCATACAAAAATATTTAAATTAATATCTGGGTATGTATATTTTTCATTGGCAAAAACTCACCTGGAAGAAGTTGCCCTGGCTATTGCGAGAGGCCACCCAAATGCCCCACAAAGGAAACTGGGCAGCTCCAATAGCGAACAGCAGCCAACCAGCAACTGCAAGGTTAGACAAATATTCATTTATATTTTTAAGAATAAAATATTTAAATTATAACAAGTTAAATTAGCATATTTACAAAAATATACATACATATTTCCTAATGCTCGAAAAGTTACAAGAATTGACAAGCAATAATAATATGAAATTTACAAAACTTTATAATTCTTTTTAATTTTTAA
>JAJJHY010004047.1:723274-794374 GCA_021224005.1 Drosophila setifemur
TTTCCCGACTGTTACAGACCCTGTACAAATTTGGTTTTAGGCAAAATAAGAAAATATATATAAATATATATATATATATATTCACACCGAGTCCGGTCTGGGATTCGAACCCAAGATCTTCGCGTTTTAAGTCGAACGTCGTAACCATTCGACAAACCCAAACTTTTTGAACCGGCAGCTAATACAGTATAAATATATTGAAGACGCACATTCATACATACATACATACATACACATTCGTATGTATGTATATGAAGGTAGTGGCAGCGCAGCGACACTTCCGAGAAAAATCAAGCACCGAACGCAAGCGATTTACCGTTTGTTGGCGCAAATAAACAAATTTTTGTGTTTAGCGCCTGTAAACTTTAGGTATTTATTGTGCGCTTTCTAATTAACCAATCTTGATGAAATTTTCAGGATCGGTAGAAATCTATGCTCCAATTGCATGTGTATTTTTAAAAAAATTTTAGCTTGAAAATTGTGCAGTGCAGGGCAGTGCAAAAATTCAAATACAAATTGCGGGGGCGGTGGGCGTGGCACCGACTTAAAAAAATAAACTCTAATTTACTCAGTATTAGAAGAATCTACACTGGTAATACGGTTCTTCTAGCTCTTACAGTTGCTGAGATCCGTGTGTTCATCCGGACGGACAGACGGACATGGCTATATCGACTCAGCTCGTCATGCTGATCAATAATATATATACTTTGTGGGGTCTGCCACGCCTCCTTCTGCCTGTTACATACATTTGCACAAACTTAATATACCCTTTACCCTTTGGGTACAGGGTCTAATTAACATATCTCAAATGCAAATTATGCATACATATTATTTCTATTATAATAAATTATCATGACAAATTAAAAGATAATCTTACCAATTAGAAAGAGCACTATTATATACGGTATCAGGAAGGCACCGCCTCCATTCTCGTAGGCGGTGAAGGGAAACCGCCAGACATTGCCCAATCCCACCGAGACCGAGATGCAGGACATGAGGAACTCGATGCCATTGCCCCAATTGGTTCGCTCCACCTTCGCCTTCTCCGCATCCCCTTCCGCGGTTTTCTGAAACGAGTCGCAGAGATTAAAAAATTGCGAATTTGCTGGGCCAATATTTAAGACCAGATATAAAGTACATATCAGTCTCCGATTTCGGGGAATACACAATTTACGACCGCAGCGATCAAATTCCAGACACACGACCAAATATTTGGACGGCTCTTTTGCGGACACGAAATTGCGCCATGTGACAGTACACATAAAATACATATAGTATACCACCTATATTGGTTAATGTTTCTTATGAAATATTTATCTTAGATTATGATTAGATTAGAGTTACTTTGAAGTTGACTCGCGGCAGTCACTTGCCCTCGAGTTTGGGTACGTTTTCTTTTCAAATCAAAGATTTTCCCAATCATCCCGACGAAACACTTGTAAATTACAGGCTGACACACTCGACCGAAAATAATGAATCATTTTGATGGTAAAACCGGCTTTCTCATTTAAATCACCTGCAAACCCGCCTTTAAATGCATTGATTATAGTCATAAGGGACTTTTTAGCGATTACTCCGATGCAAAAAGTCATTTGGTTTTCGCAAATACACATTATGACATTACGTATGCGCCCCGCTGTCCCGCTGTTTGGGGGAAACGCGAACGCGAACGCGAAATTTGCCTAAAGCGGTGAAATCCCCTCCCACAGTAGTAATGGGTTTAACAATTCACGATGATTTACATTCAGTCAATGGCTAACCGCAGATATAAATCTAAATGGCCACAGAGAACAAAACTAGTTTTTAGACACAAAACAAATTGATTCACTTTAATTGCATTTTTTTTAGTTTTTATCAATCTTTGGTATTTCGTACCTATAATGTCACAATTTGCCTTTGTTTTTCATATTTTAACTTATTTATTTTCATCACTAAAATATACTTTCAATGTAATTACAATTTCACATTGTTCGTTTTTTTTTCTGTGTAGCCAGAACAACTTTCAGCATTGTTTTAAGTTAATTGCTCTGAAAATATTCGCATGCAGATTGGACAATTGAATTCTAGTTAATGACTAACTCACTAACACTTTAAATATATATAAATAGTTTCTAAATAAACATCGGTTACTTAATGATGGGCCCTGAGATATACAAAAAACTAGCTAAATAACTGTTTTTGAAACAAATTCTTTTTCTGTAATTGTTGGTGTATTTTTGAAAATTAACAATATGACAACATTTGTTGAAATCTATTTTCAGAAAGCTGTTTGCACAGAGTTTTTTTATCGGAGAACGGCGAACGGCGAAGGCGGAGAACTGTTTTTCGCCCCTTACATATTTATTCGTACCATTCGGAGAAAAAAAGCTGTTTAAATAAAATTATAACTCGGCTTCGTCGTTGCTGAGGTGAAATAAAATGAAATGAAAACGAAATCGAAAACGAAACTGCATCGCCGAGAGAGTAGTATCTTTGCGATAGCTGGCCACAATCTGTTTGCTTATCCACTTTATCTCTATCTCAGCCAAAGGTGTAACAATCGTGTTTTCAGTTTCCAATGTGTAACTTTCAGATACCTTTCGGGTGAATTATTATTATGTATTTGCTGTTTCGTAGATTCCCAGAGGTTATTCGCCTTGACTTTTTTGTATTCATTTTGTTTATAGTTGTAATTAGGTAATTTAATTGCACTATGCTAAATTTACCACATTTAATGGGGCTCTTTGTAATTCAATTACATTTTTAATTAGCATTTAATTTGGCTTTTTATTATTTCAGTTTTTTATATTTTCATTAACTCTAAATTTATACCAATAAAATGTGGAATTACAAACTCGAAAAGTTAATAATCATTTTTGTATTCCTTTCGTGATTAAATCATGGGAATTACCTTGCAAATATAATTAATTATGCTGACCACAATTTAATGCCGCTTCAGTAAAGGTTCTGGGAAATTTGCACAATTTTCCATCAACTGCAAGCGGGGGAAACCCCTTGATCCAGTGATCAACTGGTTCTATTTATAACATGGCAACTGGCAACAACTGCCATAGAGCATCCCGATTTGGCATGCCATGAAGGGGAATACCTCGCTTCAGATACAAAGCATACGTATCTAAGATATTAAGCCAAGGTTTATGCGAGGGCTAACGATGTGAGAAACTTATCGCAGATTTCCCGCTTTTTACTGCCATATTTTATATATTTGTTTTACTATTGCTAATTGCAAATGCCAAAGAGAAAGAACTTGGCTCACAGTCATCTTTTTTTTAGTGGCGGTAATATTGCTCGGAACAACAACAAAAAATAAGTAAAACAAAAAACTGGTTTTCCAGCTCTTCGATCGTGAGTGGAGTGTGAGTGCTTTATAGTTCTAGTTCGTGAGATATCTTACGCTTTAGGGCTATAGTATATATATTGGGTGCTCTAAATCTACCTACGCAAAATAGGTGTTTTTGTTAGTACTAAGATATTTATGTGGTGCTGTGGCTGTGGCTCTGGCTGAAGGATCATAAACCTTATAAGATATGCATTATAATATCCGCCTGACAAAGTCTCATTTTTCGGTGGACCGTAAATCGCATTTTCGTTTGTCGGTCGATTAGCCTGTAATTAAAACCGAAGTGCCTTAATGATCTGCAATGATCATAAACTGAAACCATAAACGGAGCACGGAGCACTGAGCAAAAAAAGAGGTGACTAACTCAGAGATACACAAATACGGATTGTTTTTGTGTTTGTCTGGGTGAACACTAAAAAAGTTAGTTTTGATATTTTCCAAAGGGGTTGCGGCGGTTCCACACACGTGTCGTATACTTGATTTCTCTCTGTTTTTTCTCCCTTTTCTATTTGTTTTTAATTGAATAATCTTACTGCAAGCATTTATAAAAGATTATTGCATTTTAAAAAAGGTTTCACAAATTGCATTCATCTTGCTGCACAAATTGTTTCTTTTCTGTTTGTTTTTGTACCATTTTTAGACCCTGTACCCAAAGGGTAAAGGGTATATTAAGTTTGTGCAAATGTATGTAACAGGCAGAAGGAGGCGTGGCAGACCCCACAAAGTATATATATTCTTGATCAGCATGACGAGCTGAGTTGATATAGCCATGTCCGTCTGTCCGTCTGTCCGTCTGTCCGTCTGTCCGTCTGTCCGTCCGTCCGTCCGTCCGTCCGGATGAACACACGGATCTCAGCAACTGTAAGAGCTAGAGGAACCGTATTACCAGTGTAGATTCTTCTAATACTGAGTAAATTAGAGTTTATTTTTTTAAGTCGGTGCCACGCCCACCGCCTCCGCAATTTGTATTTGAATTTTTGCACTGCCCTGCACTGCACAATTTTTAAGCTAAAATTTTTTTAAAAATACCCATGCAATTGGAGCATAGATTTCTACCGATCCTGAAAATTTCATCAAGATTGGTTAATTAGAAAGCGCACAATAAATACCTAAAGTTTACAGGCGCTAAACACAAAAAATCTGTTTATTTGCGCAAACAAACGTTAAATCGCTTGCGTTCGGTGGTTGATTTTCCTCGAAAGTGCCGCTGTAGCTGCGCTGCCACTACCTTCATATACATACATACGAATGTGTATATATGTATGAATGTGCGTCTTCAATATATTTATACTGTATTAGCTGTCGACTCAAAAAGTTTGGGTTTGTCGAATGGTTACGACGTTCGACTTAAAACGCGAAGATCTTGGGTTCGAATCCCAGACCGGACTCGGTGGAATATACATATATTTTTTTTGGTTTTTTTTATTTTGCCTAAAACCAAATTTGTACAGGGTCTGTAACAGTCGGGAAACTCGACTGTAACGTTCTTACTTGTTTTAATCAAATATTGTGGCCACTTGAGTTTCGAGTAGCAATTCCATTAGCCCGGAGATTGTGTATATTTATTTGATTTTACCTTTTCTTGGCTTACTTCCGGTGCCGGAGAGCTGGTTCCATTGGCGGGCTTCAACTCCATGCTTCAAGTTGGTGTCTTTAATTCTGGCTTTTTAATGGGTATTGATTTCGGTTTAATTGCAGTGGCTAATTAGCACATAGCCCTTGGTTCTGCTTGGTGGTTCGCTATTCTCTGTTACTGTAACTGTTACTTTCGTTAAGTTAATTTAATTTAATTAAATTTATATTTTAGCAGCTTGAAGCGCGGTTGTGGTGCTGCGAATGCCGCGGCTGGAACTGAGAATGCTAGGCGCTCGATTGGCGTTTTAAGAACCGCCAAAGTACAAGTACAAGCAGGTAATAAGCGTGAAATTATTCACACACCTGTGCACCTGTAAACCCATACACCTGTACCCCGTATACCTGTAGTTGGGGAAACACTCCGGGCTCGTGCTCGTGCTCGTGCTGTGTTCTTCGTGCCACGAGATTCTGGAGAAGATCGCGAGATCTTCGGCGACGATTCGTGGGGGTGGAAATTCCAAGAGAGATATATTCCATCCACTCTGAAAAGGCCCAAAGAAATTCGCTCACAAAAAAAAGAAGTACACTCGCCAAAAAAGTAGGAAAATACGGAAATAGCAAATCAAGTTGTGATTAACTTTGTTTTCATTTTAATGTTCCAAATATTAAGTTTTCGTTAGGGAAATAATTTTGAAAATAAAGCAATGCCAATAAACTATTGTGGTTATTTAACAAATTTAGCCCATTTTTTAATAACTTATCAAAGTTGCATACCATATATCAAATATGGAATAAGTATTTGGTTTTAAAAATAATTTTCAAAATATTATATTAATGTTTTTCCATGCAGTTATTCGATTATAGATTTTTCTAGTTAAAAGATAATAAAAATAAAGAAATCTAAAAGAGCAAAAAACTTGTCTACTTAATTTCAACAACTTTTTAAAATTATTTAGATTAGTTTTAATAGAATTGAATTGCTAGATATGGTTTTCTTTTGCATAATTTACAAAATTTATATTGTATCTTCTCGGAATTAGTTTAATATAGAAACTAAATGAATATTGGAGTATTTTTTATATTTATGACATTGTAATTACTACTATTAGTTAACATAGTTTTGGAAGCTCTATTTTTTAAATATATTAAAAGACAACATAATAATAATATTGAAGTGATGCTTTCGATATTTTAGCGTATCATATATTGTTTTGATCTTGAGAAAGCTAAAATTATTTATTAAACTGAAATGAGATCCCGAAAAAATGTGTATTCTAATCTTTTTTTTTTGTATAATATGTTCCAAATTAAAGATACTTAATTGACCATAGCCAGGGCTCACTGTGCGGCGCTAGTGGACAAGCACTTGAGCTAGATAAAAACCGGCAGGCGTACGAAATAAAGGAACCCTAAATGGTCAGTAGTAGTATTATAAATACCTTCCGATAGGTCCGCAGACGCAGACATATGTAGTAAAAAAAAAACAAGAAAGTAAAACCACTTTAACTTTACGAACTTATCCGAAAACCGCCGGCAGTGACTGGCGACTTTCAAGATATAGATTGGGTCCGCCAAATGACCATTGCAAAAAACGAAAAAGAAAATAAAACAGAACAGAACAGAACAGAACCCTCTAACCAAGTCCAGACACAACCAATTAGGAAACGATAATCACAATGGGAATGATATGCATATAGATTCTAGTGAATTCCAATCGTTGGTCAATGAAATGCTTTTACGAGGCCCTGGCTCTGACCGGCTCCAAAAATCTCCAAATCATCATCATCAACTCTGACGTTCGGCATCGGAATCGGTGATTTACTATATCTAGATATGGCTGATATCGTAGCGCCAGACGATCAACAAATATGTCGGTACCAATGCTTTTCTCTGTTCAGTTTGATTCACCGGAATTGCAATTGGCATTGGGTCCACGAAATCAGAATCGATATATATATATATACTCGTAGATGTATTTATTATTGGGGATCGCAAAAACCATATCGGCCTAGGACGATGACTGCAACTTCCTTATCGCTCCGGATAACGAACCTTGACACGGGCGGGTAAGTACATAAATTATAAAAATTAATTATTACTTTGTTGCCGATTGCCAAGAAGTGTGGTGTAAGATCAAATACACGGATCATAAAGCCGGAACGTCATCTGGAGGATTCACTTTCCACCCAACAAAGATATGAACTCAAGCTACGAGCTGAAAAACAGAACCCATTCGCACCCCATAAAAATACCGTCCACGCAGTTGAATTACTTTTCAATGTTTTATTTTAATGTACTTGCATTATATTTAGTTAATAACTAGATTTGTAAATTATTCTCACTTGAATGCGTCTATAAATTAAATCTTATTCGTAACTCTTGTCTCTCAGCATTACTAGATACGAAAAAAAATAAAAGTAACACACACACGGAGGCCCGGGAGGAGATCCTCCTCCCAGGGGAGGGAGGACTCGACTCGACTCGACTCGACTCCACAGACTTTATCCATAAGGTTAAGATTTAGTTTCAATGAATGTCGGTGTGGGTGTATGTGTTGTGTTTGTCTGCATTTATCTCCTAGATGTCAGCTAATCAGTTTATCAACAATTGTACAAGTGACAAATCTACAATGAAGGCGAGAAAACACCGAATACAAAACTTGACTTGGATCTAGAACTAGAATCATGGTTATAGTAGTGGTTTCTTGTTGTTCGTAAAATTAACCAATAATAAGTAGAGCAGGTTCCTCCGTGCTAGGCTAAACGTAAATGTTAACTTTTTAATAATTAATTTTAATTTCCATTTGCGAAGGCGAAGGCGAACATTAAAAACAAAGAAATCCTCCTTTATACGAATTTGCACTACAGTGTTGATTCAAGTCAATAAATGTTGTTCCGTACGATAACAGTAAGAATGAATTACTTTAAATTAGCAAATTAATGTTAATTAATTACACACGAAAGATCTAAAAACAAACAGGAAAAAAATAGTGTAATAATAATAATAATAATGATAATCATAAGAATAATAATAATAGTAAACTACCGTAGAAGAAGAAGAATAACACGCCAAGTCTTTCAATTGGACATATCTAAGTAAAAGAATTTCGATATATATATATATATATGTGGCTATATATACAGATACAAATATATATATATACGCATATGTATAATCATCACTTGTACGTTATATTAACTAAATTATTTAATCAGCCCTTTTGGCCATGACGATGACGACAGGTGAGAACAATGACGACGACGACGACGACGACGACGACGACTATCAAACTGAATTATGATTTCTTCTTTTCTCAATTTCTATATAATATATTCTATCTGCTGCTGTTGTTGTTTTTTTGTGGTTGTTGTTGTTGTTGAATTTCCCTTCTATTTGTAGTGTAAAATACATCTTTAAATTAAACTCTTTCTCATCTCAACAAAATAAATATGTATAACATGATTTTTGGGTGTGTGTGTGTGTGTGTGATTGTGTTTGGTTAATTGGTGTTTTGTTGTTGTTGAATAATTGTTGGTGTGTTGTTGAATTGTATTTGTATTTGTATTGTTTTGTTTTATGTTTTTGTTGTGCTGCACTTAGAACGAGGCTTCCTTAAACGGCTGTTTTTAGGCTAGACACCCAGAATTTGTAGGCAAACGGTTAGCGACTTCTTTTCTATTACTCATTAAGTCATTAGATGAACAGTTTTCCTTGTTTTTGTTTCATTGTTTTAGTTTTAGGTTTAGGTTTTTGTTTGTTTGTTTTGGATTTTTCCTCGCATATACAAAAGAGTTATATTGAAAGAAAGGCATTTAGAGGCTTCACTCTTTTACGTAGGTTTTGCGTTGTAGCAATAATTTCTCTTGTTTCTCAACATATTATTTATATATTGTTTTGTTTTTGTTTTTGTTTTGTTTGCATTCCTTTGTCCGCGTGTTGTCTTTTGCATTCCATAATTGCCGCTCAAAACAGTGTTTAATATGTGATTTTTATTTACAGTGGGGCGAAGGGGGACAAATTTCAAGATTCCTTTTGGCTTAGTTCATTTTTCTGTCTCTTAGTTTTCTGTTTTTAGTTCTTTCAATTTGTTTGCTGACTAACAATGGCACACACGCATATACATATATATAGAATTGGTTAATTTGTTTTGTTTAGTTTTTTTTTGTTAGGCATTTGCGGCTTAATTGCTTGGTTTTATGAGGTGTTTCTTTTTTAACTATTGCTTTCTGTTCGAAGTAATCTTGTACTTTTCGCGGCTTGAGTAGTTTCAGTATGATTAAAAGTGGAACCAAAAAGTTATATAGTGAATGTAAAATGATCGATCAAAACCATATATACTATTAGTCCATTTGCATACATATCCAATGTATATTAATAAAAAAAAAAAACCCTCCTACATTATATTTACAGTCGAATATCTATAACTCTCGGCAACAGCAACGGAAAATCAAAATTAATTCGAGCCATTTGCTTTCCCTTGGTTTTCTCGAGACCGAATTTGCTTCTTTATGGTTTTTTTTTTTTTTATCTGATGAACGCTTGATATTAGTTTAGATTAGGGTTTTTAGCTTTTCATGTTTTGTGTGTATTTTTGTGTGTTTGCATTTGTTAAATTTATAAAAAACTATTTACACTATGTATGCCTATGCCTACTTAAAAACTGAGTATGGTAATATCGTTTCGTTTGTGGTTGGCCCTCCTCCAAATCGAATGAATTTCTCTGTCTAGCTGTCCGCCGATCATTGCTGTTTGCCATTGATGTCCCGACCAAAGTCCTGGGCGGTCAACAAACAAACCATTGCCTCACATATGGATATACATGCACGATGTTGTGTTCTTTGTTGTCTGTTGTCTGTTGTGTTAGTTGGGTTGGGTGTTAGGTGCTCTTATACATATATGCGTGTGTGATTTTGTGGGTGTTTTGTTGTATTTGTGTGTGTGTGTGTGTGTTAACGATTTTAGAGGCTCCCTCTGGGCTCAGTCGCAGTCTGCAACTTAACGAACAACTCTGCGCTGGCAGTTCATTTGAAATCAGCAATCCTTGATCCATTATCCTCTACTCTACGCATTGCTCGCCGTCATTCCGGAGCACCTTGCACAAGACTCAAGCGCTTTGTGTTTGTGTTTTTCTGTGGCTTCCTCCAAGTTGCTTGATTTTGGGTTTGAGTGTTTGCTGTTTAAGTTTGCTTTTATATATATATATATGGTTCTTGGTTGCTAGTTATGAGTTGTTGTTCACAAAGGCTGTTAGTCACGCATCTCCACCCACTTTGCGAGATTTCTGGCGACCAGTTCCTTATTGATAAAGATTACATTCTGCAAATAAAACAATCGAGTTAGAATCCTTCTTATTCGAAATATTTTCAGGTGTTTCAGAATAATAGGTAATAAAAACAGCTAGCTTCGGGGCCCGAAGCTTAGAATACCCTTGCAGACTAGTTGGCTTTAAACCCTTCTATAGTTTGTATGGCAGCTATTCGATACAGCGGTCCGATTTTGATATGATTTTTAGGATAGATAAACATAGTTATTTAAAAGTGATTTATAAAGAAATCAATCAATTATCTCAAAAAGAAGTCAATCAATTATATCAAAAAGAAATCAATTAACTATCCCAATCGTTCCTATGACAGCTATGTGATGTAGTGTTGCGATTTCGTCCGTTCCAACTTATATACTACCTGCAACACATTGAAGATTTGGTGCAAAGTTTCAGCCCGATAGCTCTAAAACTGAGAGACTAGTTTGCGTAGAAACAGACAGTCGGACAGACAGACGAACATGGCTTTATGGGGTCAAAGATGTCTCCTTCACTGCGTTGCAAACTACTGTTCAAAATAATAATACCCTCTGCAAGGATATGAACTAGTACTAATATGGAAATAAGGATTTTAAGGAACTTTCTCTTCTAGTTTAGTTAATTACTAGTTTTAGATTTTAATAGGAGTTCTATTTATAAATGTTTTCAAGGAATATATATTTTAAATAAATTAATTTGATACAAATAATTCTATTTCGTTTAGATTTCAAAAGCATAACTTGAAGAAATATTAAAGGAAACAATTAAAATGAATTATAAAAGAATTCTGGGTCTTGAAAATCGAACCAATTCCCAAATTAGGCATCGAGTGCTAATAGCTAATATAAATTTGTTAACACTGCTTTTCACTTTGCAAATAGCTATCCCTCTCTTTGTCTGCAACCTCGTGCCATCTCCCTCTGATCGATGGGCAGTCAGGTGCTAAAATACATTTGATAGATACTCACATTGGGACCTAGAGAAGCGAATAAATAGATTTCTGGTATGTTGTGACTATTGTAGCCGGCGACTTGTGCTTGCAAGACAATGCCTTTGGTAAGTTTGTTGAGGATTTCCGCCGCCTCGATGGACCAGTTACCATCTGCAAGATAAGACAGTCAGTAATGTGCTCATATAATATATGTATGCAAAACAAGCTCCACTCACCGATCGGCTCAATGTTGGACAGGATGCACTCGGTGGCCTGGAAGGGCACGGCCATGAAATCGGTGCGAATCTGGCGCAGCAGGCCGAACGCCACATTCATGTAGCCACCGAAGTCGAGGAACCTCACCAGGCAACGCTCCTCGTCCTCGTGATCTGCGTCGACGATCTGCACGCGGTACCACACCCCATTGATGGGGATCACGCACACGGCGGTGATTTCCAGACTGGGCAGCAACGGGGCCTCCTGTGTGGAGTAGCAGTCGAAGAGCTGCTTCTGCAGCATCGGCAGCGACGGGTGCGAGGGATGCAGCGGGTGCTGGACAAAGATGTGCGATCCGGACAGAACCGCGCCCACCACCACGTCGTTGTTGATGCCCTCGATCAGTTTCAGCTGCGGGATGGAGTTGGGTTGATCAAAGGAGGTTAGTTTCGGGGGATTTGAAGGGGCACATTTGAGGATAGCGATAACCCACTTAAAACAAACGAACTCGGATTGCGCCGACACGACAGGAACAGTGAACTGTTGCGGACACAACGCACTTAGAGAGCCAGAAGCTCTCTTCGTATTCTCCGGTCGAATACTAATCGTAATCAAAACCATGTCGTGTCGGCTGCAACGTATCATCTCCACTTATCCACCACTCACTTGTAGGTTGTAGAGGCTTTCTGTCGAAAGAGGAACTATGGTCTGCGGCAGGGCAAAGTGGATGCGCTGCATCGTGAAATTGGGATACCGCTTGACCGGCAACCGCTGACGGATCATGGCCAGAGCGGCATCGATCTCGCTCTCCGTGCCCTCGATCGTGCAGATGCGCACCTTGCCCGAATACGGATTCTTGCCGAGCACCACGCTGGCCAAGGTCTTGGCCTTAATCTGGTTGATGAACTCCCGCTTGCGGCCGTACAACTGACCGATCAAGCTGTTTGGGAAAAGAAACTCGTAGGTGGTCTTGGCGCGCGTCGCCTCCGAGCGGGGCAGGCTGGACCCCTTGCCGGAGTCCCCGGACTGCACACTGCAGATGCTCAGCGAGGGACTGGCCGCGTCCACGTTGCGCTTCTGGTTGCCATTGCTGTCCACCTCCTCCTCCTTGGCCAACTGCTCCTCGGTGCTGGTCAGCACTGCGTTCTCCTTCTTGGCTGCCTGCAGTCCCTGCTCGGGCGCCACTTCGGACTTTGGCTCGCAGTTGTTGTTCTGCTCGCACTCCTTGCTATTGTAGTTGGTCTCCAAGAAGGAGTTCTCCGGGGAGATCTTGGGCGTACGTGTAGCCTTGATCACCACCGGCTCCACGGTCTTGTTATTGGTCTTCCTATTGTAGAAGGACACGCGATTGTTCACCGAATCGGGCAGATCGCGGGGCGATGAGAGGTTCTCAAAGTCCTCGTCGATGGAGCACAGTTTCTTGTGTTCGGCGTCCTGGATCTTCGACTTGAGCATCTCGGAATCAATCTGCTGCTGGTGCTTGCCCGTCGAAGTGCGGCCGTTGCTCTGAATTTTGATGGGTGCGGACTTGCCGTACAGCATTGTGTTGGGACTATCCTTCTCGTCGCTGCCACTGCCACTTCCGCTCCCGCTGCCGCTTCCACCGCTCCCGTTGGCTACGGTTCCGTTGATATTCATCGATTTGGTGGCCGACTGCGGTAGCTTCCCGTTCTGCAGGACACCGTTGGCCTTGCGCGCCTGCACAGTGGGCTCAATGGCCGTGTCCTTCACGGCGGACGATATGTCCTCATCGTCGGGTTTGTCTAAACGATTTTTATTTCTACGCCGAAACCAAAAGACGCCGAGTATAAATGCTACACCGGGCAGTGAGAGGTACAGTAGAGGACGACCGGATACCATTTTCGCTGAATATTGAAGGATCTGAAAGACACAAGTAGAAATAGAGTTAGTTAAGAGCTTCATATCACGGATGGGATTACTTTCTCTATTCCTTATTTGTTGTATTTCTTTTTTACTTTTTTGTCTCTTATAAATGTGAATATACTTTTGTAATACAATAATTCCTGTTCTCAGATGTTTTCTACCTATTGATTAGAAAGAAAAGGCATCGTTTGAAGGGACTTCCATAACCAAACATCCAATAGTATTCATTTAGATCTGACGATTGTTAAGCACAACTAATATATAAAAACGCTTATCAATACGGCAATTTACAGCCCAAGTTCGAACTGCAAATCGTAAATAATTATTAACAATTATTCAAAACGCATGTCATGCCAAATGATAATGACAAAATGTGAAAATAACATTTTTGTGGTGGGCTTTTGTGTTTATAATTGAATATTGGGCATATATGTACGTATATGTGAATATTAGCCTGCATTTATTATATTGTTTATTTAGAGCGTTGAAAATACCAAAATCTCGCATAGCTTGAACTTTTACTTAGAAAATTCAAGTATTATTGAGTGAGATTATTTAAATAAATGGATATTTTCGAAATTGTTTTTGAGCATCACGAGACCCACATAGCATGTGCTATGCCTTGTGTGTGCTAGTGATTTTCCTTTCTGAACTTTTGTGTATTTATAGCAACAAAATAAATTCGTAAATATAGACAACAAAAAATGTCGAGCAGCACTGCATAGAAAAAGCAAAAACAAAATCAATTTGAATGCCACGCGGAAGCTAAGAAGAAGAGAGCTGCGACCGAGAGGCAGAGGGAGAGGGAGAGCGGTGGCGATCGCGATCGCGGGAGAGAGCGCGTGCGCAAGTACAACAATTGGAAAGAGAGAGAGAGAGCGGCAGAGAGTGCCAGGCAGAGAGAGCGCGCCAAAGAGGAAGAGCGAGCGCAAGAACCAACGTTACCAAAAGTTACGAAACAATTACAAAACAAAAACTAAAAGTTATGGGGAAAAGTATAAAAACATTGCCAACAATTAGCTAAGAATTCCTCGTCACCTCTTCACTAAATTCAAACTGTAATATATCACTAATTCACTATCGTTTTCTTGTATTTCCTTTCCAAGATGTTTCGTTTTCTTCAGTTCGTTTTGTGTTTCAATTCGTTGTTCGGTTTTTTTCCTTAGATTTATATTTTGGAGTTTTCTATGTCGTCTTTGCTTTTGATTTTGATTCTGATTTTGTTTTTATTTGTTTTTGTTTCTGGGTTTTTTTTTTGTTATCGGTTTCGGTGCGTTGGACTCGAAATGCCGGCGAGATATTATTGTTCGTGAGATTTAGAGATATGTGTATCGACTGCCACGATTTGCGAAGGGAAACTACTTTTGCCGCACAACTAATTGCCATTTCTTTGCGCTTTTCGCAGCTTCTCCTTCCTGCACCCCCTCGCTCTGCCCCCCCTCCTCACTCTCTTCTCCTTCACTCACAAAACAAAAAAAAATAAAATAAAGAACATCAAGAGAAGCTGCGTGGTCGCAAAAGTTTTTTTTAGCGCCCCTTTCCACCCACACGAAAAAGAAAAGAGAGAGAGGGAGGGGGGAGTAGGGGGTGGAGGAGGACAGCGACAGCCAAGGGGCGCTCATTAGAACAAAGAAATCCATCCACACACTTAAATCCATCGGCACTACTGCACATTCCAATTTTTGTCAACATTTCCTAATGAGTTGCGACGGCACTGTGGGCCATGCGACAAAGAACGATGGACCTTCAATTAACTATAAATATTATAATGATATATTGTAGTTGAATAACTAATTATTTGTAAACTTTAAAATCTTCCCAACTCGCTCCACTTGAGGGCCCACACATCCCACTGTAGCAGATTTCCCCCGCTTACAATGTTTCGTCACTGTGTCGGGGGCCCAAAGGTCCTCGGCCATTTAGTGGACAGATGATAAGGCCCCAATCGTCAAACGCCAATCGCAAAATTAAAATACCAAACAAACGAATGCACCGAAAGAAAAATTATACATAACTCTATCTGCGAAAATAGCTTTACTTAATGAAATCAATTTTATCAATAAATAACTCTATCTGAGAAAATTAAAACTTGAAAAATATAATCTTTGAAGAGGTAACAAATATTTAAACTATTTAAATGACTATCACATATATTCCAAATCTAAATTCAATTAAGGTTTCCATTAAACAAAAATAATATACAAGATTATGTAAGGATTTCTTTCATTTAAAGGATGCACTTTGCTCAAGGCCTCTGATTTCAATTTCTAAGCTTGTTAAATGTTTTCTTAAACCCTATTTCTTAGAGTGTACTGATCGGGGTGTTACGGGGGCCTCAAGTGATAGGAGGCGGAGGAGGAGGAGGAGTCGGTGCGGAGGTGCCATAAAAAGTGCCCATGGTTTAGGGCCACAAACAAAGCCAGACAGCTGTGGCATTTCCTAATCGTGAATCGTGGAACCGGGTGACGGGAATTTTTCGGCTCTATTTTTTTTCATTGGTTTATTTTTTGATATTGTAAGCATGTTTACACATGCAGAGTTATGCGTATGCGTTTGCGTATGTGTGCGTGCCTGTGTGTGCAAACAAACATGTTTAGGCTTAATTTCGTTCGCTTCTTGTTATTTTTGTGACTTTGAACTTGCGGGGTTTTTGTTATTGTGTGGCTTTCAAAACTCGATTTTCGATGAATACAACAATGAAGGGGTAAAAATTTGAAATTCCCCAGGCGGCGGCGTTATCAAAAAAATCAAAACGGAAAGAGAGCACGAGGGAAAAGAGAGCGGAAAGAGAGCATCCAAACAATAACAACAAGCCAAACCAGGTGCAACAACAACAATAATAATAACAACAACAGCAAACACTGCCAGCTAGCCGAAAATTCTCCGTTTTTATAATCTTGGCAACGTGGTTTCCCCGATCATATGGTCGCGAGCTAAATCGGCGGAGCGGGTTGTATAATCGTGGGTTATTTATACATATATGCATATAGATAGCATTCTCTTTAGGACCCTGTGGGAGTGGCACATGTCTCCTTTTTCTTCGTTTCTTTTGGAGCGCATTAATTAGGTGAAAGCTGTAATAAACATTTGTCCCAAAGTGACTCACAATCACATATACACATCAGATATATACATATATATATATAGAGCTGGCTATATAGATATGTTCATTGTGTAATACCGCTGGTCCGGCGAAGCGGGAGCACCAACAACAACAAGTAGGATAACGGGCCTTTTCCAAAACACTCAAACAAAAAGTCGTGACAAACAGAGTTTGCGAACTGCGGATTGCCGGACAGGATTCTCTATCCAAGAACGAAAAAAAAAATGTTTACACTCTTTATTCCTACGCGTTCTGCGGGCTTTGGCTTTATGTTGTGCGTCGCTGGCTCGCCTTTGTACTAGGTTATGTTCCGCGTGTTTTCCTCTTACCTTCTGGAACCGCTTTGGTAACTTATATTGCTGCTGGCTATTGCTCGAGGCTTTTAAACACACGGGATAGAGTGCTCTGGTTGGTTGTGATTTTCACTGTTTTTCCACGCTTTTCACCGCTGCGGTACGGAAATTTTTGGAGCTGCACGAATTAAACACGTGTCTACGTTTCCACCTTTTATTTTACATATCATAACATGGCCGGCGTTCCCAGTGTTGCCACCACTGCGCGAATTCGGGGATTGGGCCTGCCGCCTATATCTAACACTCGGTTCTTGACTAGCAATTAGCTCTGGCTCGACGCGATTAGCACTGCGTGAATTGTTTTTTGGGGGAATCGCAGACGAAACGCTTGCACAAAGACACAAAACGTGTGCGAGATAGACAATCGAGCGGAATGGCAACACATGGACGTGCAGGGTTGCAACTGGTGTAGCCGCGTTGCCATCTGGCTGTAAATCAGTGCTGCCCAGTGCAAGTATATCGACACAAATATCGTTATTAATTATATATCTTGTCAATTGGAGCGTCAAGATTTCTCTTTATTGCTTAAACCATAAGTTAATAATCTCAAAATATATTTGCACACACATTTACTACATATTTGCAGCTTGTTATATTAAAAAGTAAGCAATTCAAATATTCCCATCCCTCTTACAAGTATCGGCAACATGTCTTGCAATCGATTTAGCCAGATCGTACAAATATTTTTGTAATTATTAAAATCACGTTTTAATAAAATTACCATATTAAAGTATGCACTTTTTGACACACCGCAACTAATTTAAATTTCACTTAAGCAGGGCTTATCACACACATATAATCACATAAAATAGGTAACCGCAGCCAGTTTAATTTTCTCCAACCCTCTTAAAAGTATCGGCAACCTGTATATACCCTGCGAAGTGATAAATAGATTTAAAAAGGTAAAATAAATATTATACTAGTTAATATAATCACTTCTAAAATAAGTTAACAATTTGAAGTAGTACTTTTCATTTAGGATTAAATTTAAATTTCCCCATCCCGCTAAAAACCATCGGTATCTCGGAGTTACCGCCTATCGCCTGGAATGACAGCCTCTCTGCGATCTGGCAACGCCAGCCAAGTGTCAGTTGCCATATTGTTTCCTGCTCGTCTTTTCGCTCTTTCCACCTTTTGACAGCAACTGAGGTAGGTCGGACGTTTCTGTAATTCTCGCTTTTGGCGTTGTTTATTCCGCGAAAATAACAAGCATCCTAGGATTGACTGGAAGTCTTGTACGATCAAGTGAAACCCAATTAATCAAACCAGCCGAGAGTTTGCTTGTTGAGCGGGAAATCCTGGAAATGGCCCATTTTTAATTGTTGCAAAATTGTTTGTTTTCCAGTGACGATGGCAGTGCGCTACGAATTGGCAATCGGCCTCAACAAGGGCCACAAGACCTCCAAGGTTAAGAATGTGAAGTACACCGGCGACAAGAAGGTCAAGGGTCTGCGTGGATCCCGCTTGAAGAACGTGAGTAACCCGGCAAATCCCCTTTGTTTACCTATACTAAATATCTGCATCCCCACTCTCCGATCAGATCCAAACCCGTCACACCAAGTTCATGCGCGATCTGGTGCGCGAGGTGGTGGGCCATGCCCCCTACGAGAAGCGTACCATGGAGTTGCTGAAGGTGTCCAAGGACAAGCGCGCCCTCAAGTTCCTGAAGCGCCGCCTGGGCACCCACATCCGTGCCAAGAGGAAGCGCGAGGAGCTGTCCAACATCCTCACCCAGCTGAGGAAGGCCCAGACCCACGCCAAGTAAACTGGATACCAGGATTGCGGATTCCGGCAACGAATGGAGGAAAGAGCCCGTGGAAACTATCCCGCGCATTTTTTTTTCTGTTCTCGTGAATTCCAATGCAATATGCAGTTATACTTGTGAGCGAGTCGAAGCATCCCAGAATTAAAAAACAAAAAACCATTTAAAAATCGTATCCTATCGCACATGTGTTTATTTTTTTCAAGTGAATGCCTAACCTCACAAAATTGTGGAATAATCAAGGAAAGCCTGGAATAAAGCTTCCATTCGTAAAGTGCAGAAAATATCGCTCAGTTAATACGACATTACCTCGAACGTGCATTGTATTTGAGAATATATATATATATTCCTGAGCAGTCTGGTTAATTTATACAAACAATTTGTTTTTGAAATTTGTATGTATGAGATCTGGCCTGTATTTCGGTTGCAAACAAAATATGTTTCATTCAGAAATGTACTCCAAATCCGAATATATACATCGTTTTGATACACGTATATTACAGAATATAAACCAACTATACGGTAATATATATATCTCATACATAAACTAGGCATTATAAGGCTAGTTTTCGAATCTTTCCTCTACTCTAAATGAAGGGTTTAATATTAAGAACTGAAATATGTTTTACCTGCTATACAAATATATAGATAGGAAGATCGAAAACAGTTCTTAATAGATCCATATTGAATTTATGCTTTTCATAAAGTCTTGTAGTAAATGAGCGATATTTTCTGTTAATCAAATACTTGGTTTACTAGATTCAAACTTTAATCAGTTGTGCTAAGATTAATTTGAGTGTAACTCTAGAGAGGGTGAATCCAGAATTGAGATTAATATAATAGGTTCTATAGACTTATTCAAAAGAATAGTGTTTTCATAGTTTTCTAATTTAAATATGCGGGATTGTACCTCTTTTTGTTTTTGATTTCGAAATTTTATAAAACTAATTCTTAATTGAATTTTTTAAAATATTAATTTTCGCTGCCCTTAATTTGCTAATCAATTGAAAACCCAATTATTCCCAATTAAAACTTTTGGCACTCTTCTGGCTTGGTTTCTATTCGCTATTTTGTCTTAAAGAATAAAGTTGCTACTGGGAACTGTCAATTCGCTTACTACTAAATGCTAAAATGGTTATGAAAGTTGCTGATCCCGAACTGAGGGATCTTAATCCTGAACAACTAAAATCATACATTCGCAGAAACACAGACATGCACTCACAGGATCGGACATGATTGTACAGGTGTGAACGGGGAGAGATATTTCTTAGCCTATGGAAATGGATTAATGGGGTTATTCTCTTAGGGGTAAATAAGACTAAGTTCAATTGCTGATAAAGCCAGTCAGGCTCACGATTGTGGGGCACGAGATCAGAAGTGTTTTTGTGTGATTTGGACTCCTCTTCCTCCTTGTTCCTATTCCAGCTCTTTTCCTCACAGCTCATCGGCCAGGCTGGGCAGCGAGATCACCACCTCGCCCATTAGCTGCGCCTCGTTGGCATCATTCGAGACGATGATCCTCTCGAACTCCCCGTTCGTGGGGTCCACGATCTCGAAACAGGTTCCAGTGGCTGGCTTGTGGTCCTCCTCCAGCGTGGCGTTCTCCTGAGGTGAGAGGATCTGCTGAGTGACCTCCAGACTCTCGATGCGCGTCGTCTCCAGCCGATAGAAACCGTTCTCGTCCACCCGGTAGGTGAATCGCTTGTGACCCGACGGGAGGCGAAAGCCATGCTTCTTGATTAAATGGGCACTAAGGGACTTGCCGCTCTTGAAGAATCGCTCGCAGCAGTGGCAGGCGTACAAGATCGGATTGTTGCCGTGCACCTCCAGGAAATGCTAATGAAGGAAGACAATTCATTGATTTATTAGATGGGGAAATCTTTGGATTCTCTTGGTTGAATAGTTAACCTTATAAAAATAGTACATATAATAAAAAACCTCAATAAAAAATATGATGTACGATCTATTTCGCATGCTATACACATACATATATGTTTGTTTGAATAAAATATTGAATCGAAAATTCATAGGGAATTAACTAGATGGGAAATATTTAACTTTTCTCGGTTGTATATTGGATATTCAACAAAAATATATAAACAATTAAAACCCTCTGAATATATGATATTCAATTTTGAATATTATATTTTTAATGATCTACGGATATAACTTAAGTCTATTGAAACAAAAACATCTCCTTTTTTTGCTCTACTTCGTTTATGATCAACATATTTGAAAAGATAAGTGAACAAAAATATACAAGTTTTGCTATATGCAATAACTTTTTTGTGCATCATTGTATTCCATCTCTGTAGCTAATTGTTATACCCTTGCAAAGGGGATTATATTTTTGACCAAAAGTTTGCAACGCAGTGAAGGAGACATTTCCGACCCTATAAAGTATATATATTCTTGATCAGCATCACCAGCCGAGTCGATCTAGCCATGTCCGTCTGTCCGTCTGTCTGTCTGTCTGTCCGTCTGTCGGTTGCTATGTAAACTAGTCCCTCAGTTTTAAAGCAATCGAGCTGAAACTTTGCACCGACCCTTCAATCTGTTGCAGTTAGTATATAAGTCGGAACGGCCGGAATCGGAACACTACATCACATAGCTGCCATAGGAACGATTGGGAAAAAGTGTCATAAATTCGCCATTTTTAAATATATATTGTTTATTTCTTGGTAAACTCTATTTAATAGCAATTTTAACATATCCTGAAAGTTTCATCAAAATCGGACTACTATATCCTATAGCTGCCATAGGAACGATAGGAAAAAATGGGTCATTGAGCATAACTCTGGTGTTTTTTAAGACAATTAATTCATTCTTGAGAAAAACAGTTTTCATAGGCATTAAAGCCTTTTTAGAAATTTAAAAACAAAAGATCGGATCACTATATCCTAAAGCTGCCATAGAATCGATGGAACAGTTTAAAGGCAACTGGTCTGCAAGGGTATTCTAAGCTTCGGGTACCGAAGCTAGCCTTTCTTTCTTGTTTTTGTTTATGTTTGTCAAACTATTGTTCGCAGAATGGAAACCCATAATACTAAAAAGAAAAAAACACAAAAAGCTGCCCTGTTCTAACTGTAGTCACATCAAATATAATAGCTTGCATAATAATAATAATTAAATTTTGTTTGATTAGGAGATACTACGAATCGAATACTTCACTTAATAATAATAGAGAACCAATATTTGTTAAAACTAGTTTAGTACGTAAAACTTTAAGTTTACAAATGAATTTTTTTTTGCTGGTTTGACCGACTTTTATTGATCCGACAATATCAAATTAATTTGTATCTCATTTGGTTATGATAACTACTATATATTATAAATAATTATAAATACTTGTTGACTAGTTATCCCGAATATATAGTAGTTATCATAACCAAATGAGATAAAGTATATTACACTTTTATAAAAATTATAAATACTTGTTGACTAGTTATCCCGAATATATAGTAGTTATCATAACCAAATGAGATACAAATTAATTAGAAAATATAGATTTTTATATACACCTTTTATAGCATTTGATGGATATGTGTATCCGTGCAGATACGTTTCTGTGGATCTTTGTATCCCAACATATTTACATGTGTACATATTTATGTACTATTCCACTATTATCTTTTGACTATCGATTTATTAAACTATCTACCCTTGTACTATCTACCCTTGCATCTATTTATACATATATTGAGCACCCAAACTCACCCTTCGCATCTGCGTGTAGGTGCGCACGGAGTAGTGGCAGTCGGGATGCTCGCACTGGTGCACCGTCTTCGAGTGGACGATCTGGACGTGCTTGGCCAGGTCGGACTCCCTCACGCACCTCGTGTCGCACTCGCTGCACTTGAGGGGCTTGTCCTTGAGGTGGCGGTAGCGGATGTGGGTAGTCAGGGAGCTGGCGGAGCTGCAGGTCATGTCGCACATGGTGCACTTGTAGCAGTTGACGTGCCGCACCACATGGCTCTTCAGCAGCTTGTTGGTGGCGAAGAACTTGAAGCACTGCGCGCACTGGAAGCTGTTTGCTGGGGGAGATCAGATGCCAAGTTAATATGCAGTAATGCGGAGCCTAAAACCCGGACTCACTGTTGTTCTCCGGCTGGCGCCGGAGGTGGTCGAAGAGCGTCGTCTTGGTGCGGAAGAGCTCGCCGCAGTGGAAGCAGGCCACCTGCTTCTTGTTGGAGTGCGTACTGATGTGCTCGATCAGGCGGTACTTGTTGCCCATCTGCTTGTGGCACATGCTCCAGTTGCACAGCGTCTTGGGCCGCTCGTCCTCCGGCGTCTTCTGGATGTCGTACTCGAACAGGGCGTGCTTCACGATATGGTCCTGGAACTCCACGATCGAGACGAACTCCCTTTCGCAGTCGGTCCACCCGCAGAGAAAGTTCTGCCCGAGATGGGGCAGTTTCTCCGCGACCCGCGGCGGTGCCGTGCAGGGGGGTATCTCCGGATGCAGGTCGCACTCCAGCCTGCCCTGCAGCAGCAGGTGTAGGTAGTAGCCGTGGTAGTACGAATGCCGTTCGAATTCCTCGAGGCTCGTCGTGCTGAAGTCGCAAGAGTTCCAACTGCACCGGTGCTCCTCTTCCGCCTCCTCTTCCTCGGAGTCCTCATCCTCTTCGGCCTCCTCGCGGCGACTGTTGCGACCCCTTACGTAGTCCTCGAGGTGCTGGCAAATATGGGTGTTCAGGTTCCACTCGCCAATGCAAATCTCCGGGCAACCCCTCCATCCGCACTTCAGCTGCAGCTCCGCGGGCTTCTTCCGCTTGCTCGCAGGCAGGCGCAGCGGTTGCGGGGGCTGTGGCCGCATCATCCTGATCTCCTCGTGCTAAATCTATATTCTGGGACTCTGTCGGGGGTAAGGGGTTGTCCTTCAACTGCAATTCGGGCGGTTTCTCGCGCAAAAACGATGGATTTTGTGGGAGCCCAAACTAGCGATGGCAGAACCGTCGAAGCTTCCATATCGTTGCAGGCGATACCTATCGATAGCGATAGTTGACTTCAATATTTCCAAAATATCCGCAAATAGGGGGATATTATCTTCGAAATTCCTTAAAAAAAAAACCATAAATAGATTTTAAAAAATGGTTCAAAATCTGTAAAGTTGAAATTAGTTTTGTTGAGGGTTTATTGATGTATCATATATCATATAGTGGTGTATTTTTTCTATCATTCTCTAGAATATTTTATATTTTCATACGTTTGTTTATTAATAAAAATAGTTCTAAAATTGATACATATATTTCTATCTCCACTCCCTAAATTATGATATTTGTATGTTAAATATTTTCCCATTTCAACTCTCTAGAGTTTAGAGAAAATTTTATATTTTCATTTTATCCATGAAAATATTTCTAACAATAAAAAAAATTGTTCCATCAAATTCAATTCAATTCAAATTTAGTGTGCTACTATGTCTTCTGAAAAATTAAATAAGTTGCTAGATAACTTTAAACTGCTTAAAATTTTAGTAAAAAAAAAAACGTGACTTGTTTTTTTACTTTTCTGATTACAGATAAAATTTAATTTACTAGCAAGAGAAATTTTGGGAATCATTAGATTGTTTTATTTCCTTTGAAAACAGATTAGAAATAGTTTAATCTGTTTCAATCAATATGTATATTCAAGGAATATCATTTCAAATTATTTCCCAAGGAATCCAAAAAAAATTTACAAACATAAACATGCTGAAACTTTGTTATTAGTTCATTAGTTCTTGTTTTTTTTTAACAGATTACAAAATATCATACATTCAAAAATATACATATTTCATCTATGTATAGTGATATGAACATTATAAATGTCTACAACAAATATTTGTTTTCCAAAATCCGAATGCAGTTGCTTTGCTTCACTGCACCTTAACCAAGAAGCTAAGCAACTCAAATTTTATTAAACCCTTGCATTATTATATAATATTATAATTTTGACCAGAAGCTTGCAACGCAGTGAAGGAGACATATCCGAGCTCATAAGGTAACCCATCCTAAAAATCTTATCAAAATGTGACCACCATATCCTATAGCTGCCATAGAAACGATGGGAGAAAACTCTGGTGTTTATTAATACATAATGCATTCTTGTATAATATACTTCATATAAATTAAAGCCAGTTCAGAAAATGAAACACCTAAAAGTCGGACCAATATATCATACAAACTATAGACGGGTTTGGAGGCAACTAGCCTGCAAGGGCGTTCAAAGCTTCCTTCCTTTCTTGTTTCTTTTGAATTCCATATTTACATCTGAACTTCAGTACTTCCCTTTCTGACTATTTATTTGTACCATTTCCCTAGTTTCTCTGTAATTTCCGTTTCAGTTCAGTCCATTTGAAATCCGACTCCGTCGTGGCTGGCTTTGGCAGAGCAGCTGCCGCAGTAGCATTAGACTTTTGGCATGGACTAACCACCTGCTGTTAAGTAGCTCAAGCTCCCAGATCGCAGAAACAGATCCGGAGCCTACAGGTGGGAATAATACTTTTGCGAGGCGTAAATGTTCGGGGGATATTAATAGCGGTGGGACGAGGATGACTTCTGCTGCTGGTTGTGGTGGTGGTGATGGATGTAGTGATGGATGTGTTGCTGGGACTGCTGGTGGTGCAGCTGGTATTTTCTCTCTCGTCTTGTTTTTCTAATTTTTTGTGTTTCTTTACTTGGGTTAGATTGTTGCCTTGCTCTCCGCTGCTTCGCTCCTTATGCTACCCTCTCTGCTGCTCTGCCGGTGCTCTGCCGCTGCGACGCCGATTTGTGCTTGGTGCATAGTGAATATACGTCGCCTTCGACGTCGACGCCGCTGCCGTCGCTCAGCTGTTGCCATTCCAGTATGTGGTCTGGGCCCGGTTATCGGCCAATCAGCTGGGTTGCTGTATGCGATACAGCGTATGGAACTAGTTCGATGAAAGCCAATTTTAACAGCCAAAGAAAATTAAGTTTGTATTTATTTACAAAGTAAGATTAAGTGGCTTTAGCAAAACGAAAAAGAATAATAATTAAATTAAAATTTACATTTTTCTATTTTGGAAGCTATATATTTATGGAGTATTCATTAAGAACCAGTTATTTAAGCTAAACGAAGAAGGCGAAATCCATTGACAAAGTTAGATTAGTGATGTTAATTATTTAATTTAATTTTTAAAAGACACAATTGTTTCTAAGGCAGAATTTTAATTTTTTTATAATATTATATATAAAGTACGAGGAATGAAGAAGGAATTCCAAAAATTTAATTCAATATTCATATTTTATTTAAGTTTTCCAGTTTAAATAAATTTGCCATTAAACGACCAATCCTAAAATCAAAACAATTCTCTTTGTAAATTACAAATTTATACCATACTTTGTATGGCAACTAAAGGTGTCCGAATTTAATGTGGTATAATAATGTGGCATAATAACAAGCAAAAAATATTACCAAATTAATAGTTAACGAAATTTATTATATTTTATATATTTTAAGCTCTCTCCATTTAAATTGGGCGCCTTCACTTGTGGAGCAAAAGTAATCAATAACAAATGCTGGGGCAGCAACAGGCACCTGACAACAATCGGTTCGGTGCGAGTGAACTGATATCGGAACTAGAACTGAAACTGGAACCTGAACATTACATTGACATTTCCGTTAGTCAAATAATCGACTTTATCCGTTAGGTCAATACAAGATGTCATTACAAAGAATCTTTTGATTATTCAGTAACTAAAATATTTCATCAAAATATTTCCTAAGCTTTGTTGTTTTTAAACATTAACTGGCGCCTTTTCACTTCGATATGTGGATAGCAGCAGCGATGCTTTGGCTCACATCGAAGCTTTCGATAGATCGATAAATGGCGTGCAGAGTATATATATGGGCACCACGTTGCCGAACTGCAATTCGAACGCGATACGCGACTTGCGATTTGCTAGCGGCTGGACCTGGTGAGTGTGGAGACCATGTGCTCGCTGGGGAGCTCTTCCCACTGGAACAGCTCCTCCCCCGCTCTGGTTCTAGATCTCTGCAGCAATTACAGCGGCAATTAACCTTGTTTTTCGTTTCTTCTTTCTTGTTTCTTGTTTCATGCCTAATTGTTTTCTCCCTTTTCCTCGCCAATTTTCTTTACTTTCCTTCTCGCGCGCTCCTGTGTGCTCCCTGCCGCGGGTGTGCGTGTGCCTGTGTGTGCGTGTGTATGTGTGTGTAATTGCGTTGTGCGGAAAAGCTGTCGAGGAATTGGAAAGCGAATTGGAAGTGTAGCAGACGCAGAGGCTATTGATCCGGAGAGCAACCCCCCAGCGAGGAGCTGAACTTCCAGTTAATCTCGCTCTGCTTGTTGTTTACGTTCACCGTTTACCGTTCTGTTCTGATCCCCGTCTGCCGATCGAGTTGAATGGACGCGCCAATGGAGGAGCAGTCGAAGGTGGCCAAGGTGAATGGCTTTGTGGAGGGCGGCAAGGTGGACGATCAGCTGCAGGATGGCCTCAGCTGCCGGGAGCTGTTCCAGAACGGCGACGGCCTGACCTACAAGTAAGTGGGATCCGAGATCATCTCATTTCGCCTCAGCCCCCGATCCGAGACTAACCGAAATGAAACCCACTGAAACTCCCACCCCTTCCGCAGCGACTTTCTCATATTACCCGGCTACATAGACTTCACCGCCGAGGAGGTTGACCTCAGCTCACCGCTGACCAAGGCCATCTCGCTGCGGGCCCCCTTGGTGAGCTCGCCCATGGACACGGTAACCGAATCGGAGATGGCCATCGCCATGGCGGTAAGTACGAGATGGAGTATCTCAGTTTCACAAACTCAAACTCAAACTGAGCCGATGGGTTCGCCTGGGCTGTGCTAGCTGTGGTTGTAACTCAACACTCTTATGCGCCTCTCTAACCGCCGCCGTTTCTCTCGAATCCTCGCATCCGCACCCGCACCTGCACCTGCCACCTGCCACATCCATCCGACATCGAAATCGAAATCGACACCCGATCTCCGGATCCGCCGTGCGCGCAGCTGTGTGGTGGCATTGGCATCATCCATCACAACTGCACGCCGGAGTACCAGGCGTTGGAGGTGCACAAGGTTAAGAAGTACAAGCACGGCTTCATGCGCGACCCCTCGGTGATGTCGCCGACGAACACGGTGGGCGATGTGCTGGAGGCTCGTCGCAAGAACGGCTTTACAGGCTACCCCGTCACGGAGAATGGGAAGCTGGGCGGTAAGCTCCTCGGTATGGTTACGTCGCGGGACATCGACTTCCGTGAGAACCAGCCGCAGGTCCTACTGCAGGACATCATGACCACCGAGCTGATCACCGCCCCCAATGGCATCAATCTGCCCACGGCCAATGCCATTCTCGAGAAGAGCAAGAAGGGCAAGCTGCCGATCATCAACAAGGCCGGCGAATTGGTCGCCATGATTGCCAGGACGGATCTGAAGAAGGCCCGCTCCTACCCCAATGCCTCGAAGGACTCCAACAAGCAGCTGCTGGTGGGCGCGGCCATCGGGACGAGAAACGAGGACAAGGGCCGGCTCCAGCTGCTGGTGGCCAACGGGGTGGACGTCATCGTGCTGGACTCCTCGCAGGGCAACTCCGTCTACCAGGTGG
This sequence comes from Drosophila setifemur, assembly GCA_021224005.1. Lineage (NCBI taxonomy): Eukaryota > Metazoa > Arthropoda > Insecta > Diptera > Drosophilidae > Drosophila > Drosophila setifemur. Next base: position 751,315 of record JAJJHY010004047.1, read on the forward strand.
AGATGGTCAAGTACATCAGGGAGACGTATCCCGAGCTGCAGGTTATCGGCGGCAACGGTGAGTGCATTTCCTGCTAAATCTAAGTTTGTAGAGTAAATATATATATATATAAATATATCTTCATTTTGTATTTCTGTATAATTCGAGAAGGGAAATAGTCATTTTTCTTTTAAGTTACAAATTATTAACTAAATCCAGCTCCACATAAAATATGTAATACATTTTTAAAGAATACTTTTCAAGTTTCCCCAAAGCTAAAAGTATAGCTTAAATATATATATTTTATCTGAACAGCTGGTATACCATTACTTTTCCAAAGTATTCAACAAATACAGCTAAGCATTAGTTTAGAATATATTTCTTAAGAAAGGAATTGTTTATTATTTCTAAATTTAAAATGCACCTTTTGTGGAATATTATTAATATTTATTTTGATTTGCATTTGAATATACTAATTTCTATAAATATTTACAAACTATAATATTATATTTTTTAAATATTTACAAATTATAAACTTAGATGCATTAATTGAATTCAAGAAGTTATTGTTCTAATTTATATATTAATAATATGGCAGATTCTACACAAAAAATATATATATAAATTAGAATTCTATTATTATTATTCAAGTTAAAAATTCATGTTAACGATCCAAGGGCTTAAAATAATAATAACATATAGAATTGTAATATTCAAAAGTATGAGGTAACCAGAATCCAAAACCATATTATATTCTCCCCATTACTTATCGCTTGCCAGATAAATATTACCAACTTTATGACAACAATTATGAGGCCATTATCTGTGGTCTTATCTAGCAAATCGGTAATCAAACTAATCATCTTTGTTCGATATAATGAAGCTAGAGTCTGTACATATTGTTATCGCGCACAGTTGGGAGCTCCAAGCTAAATCCAAAACTAACCAATTATACCCTCTTCTCGTTGCAGTGGTGACCCGCGCCCAGGCCAAGAACCTCATCGAGGCCGGCGTCGACGGATTGCGCGTTGGTATGGGCTCCGGCTCCATTTGCATTACCCAGGAGGTGATGGCCTGCGGCTGTCCCCAGGCCACGGCCGTCTACCAGGTGTCCACCTATGCGCGTCAGTTTGGTGTGCCCGTAATCGCCGACGGCGGCATCCAGTCCATTGGACACATTGTCAAGGCCTTGGCCCTCGGCGCCAGTGCCGTGATGATGGGCTCCCTGCTGGCCGGCACCTCGGAGGCACCCGGCGAGTACTTCTTCTCGGATGGCGTGCGCCTCAAGAAATACCGCGGCATGGGCTCGCTGGAGGCCATGGAACGCGGCGATGCCAAGGGCGCGGCCATGTCTCGCTACTACCACAACGAGATGGACAAGATGAAGGTGGCCCAGGGCGTCAGTGGCAGTATTGTGGACAAGGGCAGTGTGCTGCGCTACCTGCCCTACCTGGAGTGCGGCCTGCAGCACAGTTGCCAGGACATTGGCGCCAACTCGGTGAACAAGTTGAGGTGAGGCCTCGGAATTAATTATTAACGTACTGATATCTATACTAATTGGGTTGGTATCCTTGCAGGGACATGATCTACAACGGCCAGCTGCGGTTCATGAAGCGCACCCATTCCGCTCAGCAGGAGGGCAATGTCCACGGTCTCTTCAGCTACGAGAAGCGTCTCTTCTAACATACACCCACGGCTGCGGCGTCGGCTATGGGCAGTTTGGGGTCTGTTCCAAACCAGCACCAGCTCCGCCACCGGCACCGGCACCGGCATCAGCACCAACAGCTCCAGCAACAACAGGAGCAACAGCATCAGCATCAGCATCGCCAGCACCGGTCGTCGGGAGCAGGCGCCAATCTGCCCGGTTACGACGCTCCCCGCCTATTCGATCGCAAGGAGTAGGAGAAGTTCAGATCCAGATCTCCCCTGCGCCACCTTGCTATTGTCAGTGTGTTAGGTCATAAGGCTTGTTCGATTCCGAAACCGATTCCCGATTGCCTCGAATCGCCCGCATACCGCATGTGTATACCGTATACCGTATAGCAACCAACCCTCTATCCAGCTGTCTGCCCGGGCAGGCACAATCCTAGTTGTAAGTGTTTACAGGCGTCTTGCCCTGTATTAGGAACTATGCTACATATGCTACATTATGCTATATATTATGCTATACCAATAACCATTTTTTGAGCGCGAACGCGACGCGCTTGCTTGTTGGCCGCTTACTTATTTGGCACGCTACATATATATGTACATAGATGTTAAATCTCTATTTGTATAGTTGGTATAGTTGCGGAAACAAAAAAAATTGTAAAACTCTTTATGCCAAACTTATTAAATGTGAACTGAAACTGAATCTGAAACTGAAATCGAGTGAAATGGAAAGCATATTTCAATCCCCTTGGGTGGGAGAGTCCCCCAATCGAGAGGGTGGCCCCTTATCTTGGGCACGTGGAGGGGTCTTATCTGTACAATCCATAATGTAATATGTTTTCCACTGACCCCCCAATCAATGGGGAAAATTCTGTTGAGTTGCCATGCAATTTGTAAAGCTTTTGGGGACAGTTTGGGAGAATGTTAATAATCTATGTAAGTATTTCATTGAGTTTTAGGAATCATTTAAGATTGAGTTCCAAACTGGAGACTTTTTTAATATTATTATTTTAACAGTGATAATCAATATAATTTTATAAATTTACAGAACTTCATTGCCAATGCCAGATTTATTATTTTTAATCGATTTAATTTATTCAGTATTAATTCACTGTTTAATCCACAAAATCCCATTAGACTAATTTTAAAGTCTTGCTTATAAAAAGTATAAACATATTTAAAATAGCATTTCATAAATTTAAGTTTAATTCGAAGAAAATGCTTTTGACTAGGGAAGGGTTTCCCAAATATTTTATTAGATTTATGGAGGAACTAAAAAAATCGTATAAATTATCCTATGGTAAATTGTTTTTCAGATGAGCCCTATACAGTTGAAAGGATTGGAATTATCCCAAATAATTCCTTCATATGCTTGACGCATATTATCCTATAGTTCCTTGAAAAGGGCAATTAAAAATTCAAGTAGTTAGAATATAGATTTATATATATTGTTCGATATATTTTGAAGTACATAAGTGTAAGTTTGATTATAGATTGAATTTTAGCAATGAATCGAAAATATGTTTGATGTTGATTAACCCTTGGGTAAGGACACTTAATTAAGCTATATATATATATATGTATGTTGGTTGTCTGTATATACAGTGTACAAAACTAGGTTCGGATAAGAGCCAAAAGTATAGACATAGAAAAATTGAGGTTATGCTGGAGATTTTTGAAAGCATTTTTAACGCACACACACAGACATACACCCATACACTCTCTCTCTCTCGCTTGCTCGCTCGCTTTCCAGCACCATCTCGCTCGCACTCGCACTCGCACGCACATGCACACACACACCCACGCAGGCATATCAAAAATATATGTATATAATATATATATGTATATGTATATGTTTATATATATATTTGTGTATATTTGGAGCTAAAGCCACAGTTTTGCGATCTGATTTCTTGGATTTTTATTTTATATAAGTTTAGTCCGGAATTATTTAAGTTTTCTTTGCGATTTTTCTATTAAAAGTCTACTTTGTTTACTTGCTTATAGAAGATTAAAAAGAAAAACTATTAAGAAACTGTTATTATTTAATTGAATGCAGGAATTTTCACTTGACTTTTAATGTTTGTTATCTTGAGTTTTATGAGTTATCTTGCAAAAAGTAAAGTAGCAAAAATAATATATAGCAAATGCCAGGCTGATTATGGAAATCTATATAAAATCTGAATTACCAAAGGATTATTTCCAACTATTCGAAGATCTCTAGATAATATATATTTTCTGGATAATAAGAAAGTTCCAATCGAAAGTTCTCAACACCAAGAAATCAGCTCGCAAAATGTGACTTACAAAGGATTATACGATCGATTAAAATCGATTAAGATCGATGGGAATCGAATCGAATCGATTGGATTGGATTGGTGGTTCCTCGAGGGCGGGACTGCTCAGTGGGTGGGGTTGTCGGGGGCGAGGCAGTGCCACTTCTCGTGGAAGTGGTCCGGTAGCCGGATGCAATCGAGCCACTGCTGCAGGCGATCCCCCTTGCTCTGGGCGCCCAGCTGCAGGCTGCCCAGGAAGTCGTTGCTCTTGCCCAGGTCCTTGTCCCAGACGGTCAGGATGAGCATCTCCTTGTTGAGATCGTGGGGGCTGGCCTCGAAGTAAAACTCCTCGTTGAAGATCGGATTGAGCGTCCGCCACTTGACGCTGGTCTTGTGCTTCTTGTTCTTGTGCGCATCCGGTTTTAGTTGGCTGGGAAAAGAATACGCAAAATTAGTTGGGAACAGGATGCTACTGCACTACCCACATCTTCACGAAGGGATCCGAGCTGCCGTTGTTGTCCATCGCCATCAGGTTGATGCACTGCTTCACATTGACCACCAGTGCCCGCCGCTTGGTGTTGTAGCACAGCGAGAGGAGCATCTTGCCATTGGGCCAGTTCTGGGCCAGCTCCGCCGCATTGCTGTAGGGATCCTCAGCGCCCAGAGGCACCGATATCCGGTACTGGGCCGTACTGTGCACCTGGAAGGAGGTGTTTCAATATTAATCAATAATTCAATCAAAATAAACTCCAACTTAAAAGAGATAAACAAATGTGCACGATTCTTCATCTAGACTCAGTTTCCTAACTATTACATTTATTAAATGAATAGCATCTAAAAAACTCATTATTTAACTAAATATTTAATTAATAAATTTTATCTGAAACCTAAAAAAGGGAAAACATATTTTACTTTACTAAGAAACACGAAAGAAAATTTAAATTTCTAAGAACGAATTATCTTGAACAACTTTAGAGTAAAGCTACCATCGATCCATCGGCAGCCATAGGATATAGTGGTTCGATTTTCATGAGACATTTAAAATAGGTTAATATACTGACACTGATCAAGAATATATATACTTTATATGGTCGGAGATATAGGAGACTTTACTGCGTCCCAAACTTTTGGTCAAAAGTAGAATGTCCTCTGCAAGGGTATATTAATGCAGCTAAGGGGTATCTACGATTCTCCGAGTGGACTCTTAGTACTTATATTCCAATTATATAGAAAACCAACAAGGAATCTTGAAAGGGGAAATCAACATGTTTACATGTGGGTAAAAGATTCGCTGAACAATCCCATGTCCTTTTATTGCGAGGTATGCCAAACAATCACAGATACTTTTGAATGCGGAGAATGTGGATTGGTTTAGTGGAGTGGTTTGTGCTGGTTTGTTGGAGCCTGCCCTCCATTTCTAGCTAGCATGTTCAAATTAGATGCGGAGGAGCTCTAAAAACGGGTCTGGGAATCAGGAGACTTCTTACAACTCACCGTGGAGAGGCAGACCTTGGCCGCCCCGAGGAAATCGTGACCGTACTTATCGTCGTCGAAGAGGGCCACGTAGAGGAGGGAGTTGCCCAGCTCCTCCGGCTCCACGCCGACGAACTGCAGCGTCTCGTTGAACTCCGGATTGCGGGTCTTGTGCACGGTCTTGGTGCGCTGCCATCGGGTGTACTTCGTGTGCGCCTCCGGCGTGATGATGTTCAGCTTGCAGTAGGGATCGGTGAGGCCGGCTGCATCCATGGCCGGCAGATCCCGTGCCCGCACCATGGTGCAGTCGAGGCTGTGGAAGGCCTCCCGGTAGCTGATGGCGATCTCCAGCCAACCCAACAGGGGATCCCTGCAGTGTTGTTGCTGATGCTGTTGCTGCTGCTGCTGCTGTTGGTACTGCGACTGCGACTGGGGTTGGGTGTGGGTGTGGGTGTGGGTTTGGGCTTGGGTTTGGGACTGGTTTCCCGAATTGCCCGAGTTGCCGGAGCCGGAGCTGTCGCTGATCGACCAGGAGGAGCTGACGGAGCCCCTACGCAGGAAGCTGCTCTCGCGCCGAAGCCGGGACATGCTGACGCTGTCGTAGTCCAGGCACTCCGACGGACGCTGGCTCTGCTGGCGGCCAAAGAAGAAGGAGCTGGACAGCTTCCGTTCGCCGCCGTCGATGAAGCTGCGAATGGAGCCGTAGGCCCGCAACCGGAAGCTGTCCTCCCTCTGCAGGCGTCCCCCGGATGCTGCATTAGATGAAGATGCATTTGCAGCAGCTGCTGCTCCCTTGGCCAGGGCATTCGGTCCACCGCCGTCCACCTCGTCCTCCTGCTCCGAGTGCCCGCTGCTGGAGCTGCTGTCGTTGACGCGTATCGTCAGCTTCTTCATCCGCGCCGGACGCGTCGGCGTTCCATGGCAGCTCTGCACGGCCCGCGTGTCTCCTGCGTGGACAGAGACAAAAATCAGCGATTAACGATTAACGATTTCTTCGATTTGTATTTGACACCTGACTAATTCCTTATCTGCGATGCAAATTGCTCGGATGCGTTGGGGAGTTGGAGTGAAAGAGATTGAAAGCGGTCGATATGTTTGCGATGACAGAGACAAAAGCTGCGATTAGCGATAGGCGGATCGATGTTCACTTGCTCGATGTGAAACGGAAGCTTAATTGAAGCAGATTGACGATTTTTTTTGGAAACGAAGTTTTCGATGAACTACTATCGATGTGTGATGAATTTGGCAGAACGAACGAGAGCAACTGAGTTTTTGGCTTGGCTTGGTTTCAATCAATTTCGATTGAGGCTTTGATTATGGTTACCATAAATAGGCTATAATAGCGATTGATATTGGCATTGAACTGTGGAAATGGAAAGAGTTCATGGTGTGCCTGAAAAGAGATTCGAAAACGCTTTTTAGGGATCTCTATGACAACTTTTACTACATTTTGGGGTACACTACAGAAAATTAATTTTTAAATATTGAGTGGAATATTTTAGTTCGTGAATTGTAAAGTGTGCGCGGCATTTTATACTTGCAAATCCATTTAAATGATTATTTACATATGTGGAGGAATTAGCAGGGCGTTTCCATAACAAATAATAATTAAAACTGCACAAAAGCAGGCAATTAATGCTCTTCCCTGCTCCTCCCTGCTCCTCCCTTCCCTGCACTTCACTTTCTTTGTTATTTTATTGATTGGGACATGGTGCTGCTTTCATGTGCAAATTGCCATTAAAATTTCATGCGAACTCTTCATCCCTTTATGCAAAGGGATTACATTTCAAGGCCAGCGCAGTCCGGCCTGCTATATATGCTATATACTCGTATATAATTAAATAAGTTTGCGTATGCGGTTGCTGTGCGTAATACTCGAAAAGTGGAGCCCGGAAGTGGAGCACGCATTCTGCAACAATGCACAAATTTGTGGCTTTCATCCCACTAATTGAGCATCGCTCCTATTTATTTTACCTTTTCGCCGGATTTAAAAACTTTCCACTTTCCACTTTCGAGAGGTGCTCGGTGCCATTTCAATTAAAATGCAATTTGGCCTCAATCAAAATTTAATTGTTAAACTGTGAATCGGAAATTACTAGCAAATTAAGTTCTGAATTGCGGACTAACTCGGCTCTTAAGGCCAATTGGCCAAGTTAAATACCTTTTAAAGCCAATTTGTTTCACTTCCTTTGTTTGGAAAATAGATTTACCTGTCCTTGAAATAGGAAACGAAATTTGCAGAAATAGCTAAAATCTTCTCAAATTTTAAACTACTATTTGAGAATTATTAAAAGCTTTAGAAAATCAAAAGGATAACATTTAAATCACTTTAAAAACTCAGAACTTTCTTTTCAAAACTCTTAATCATTTTCATGAAATTACAAATTATTAAAAGCTCTTTTATTTTTGGTTTACACTTAAAATTCTTCAACAATATAAATATATAATATGTACCTTAGAAAAGTTAATTCAAATTGAACCAATTGTAGACCGGAACGTGCCGAAAAATCGTTTTAAACTTCTGTAAAATTTGACTTTGAATTGAGTTGCCTGAATTTGGAATTGAAAACTTTAAAGCAGGAATGAAAGGCTTCAATTCCTAACACGTCCCATCTCCGCCTTTGGACTCCTCCTCTTTGACAGTCCCCCCCAAAAAAGTACATACTCGTTCATATAATAAAAAGCCTTTTTCGGCATGAATAAAAACGTGAATAAAAGAGTTTTTCTTGATCAAAATTTCACTTATGAAAGGAAAACAAGAAGGAAAATTCTCTCAAGTGGCAAAGAAAAGTTCAAGACATGGAACTTCTATAAAGGATCCTGAAATTGAGGGAATAATATTTCAAAATTGTATTTCTAATTACAGAAATAATAATAAACTGAACTAATTTTCTCCTGAGGACACTGCACGGCCTCATATACCAGCGGAGCGTGGAAGATGAAAAATTGGAGAACACTATTTGAAGAGAAGAGATTGAAGAGACCAAGAGAGACAATCACTTAAGCCGCTCTCGCTCCATTCTCCGCTCTGCGTTTTGCCTTTCCTTACTTGGGCTCTCTCGCTCTCGCTCTCAGAACAGATATTCTTTGGAGAGAAATGGAGTGGAATGGCTTCCCTGGAAGTCAGTCGCAAGTTTCGATCGCAAATCGATAACATAAAATCGAGGAGCTTCGAGTTCCAGTTTTCGGAAATTCAGAAAAAGCGAAAATAAAATAAATAAACAATAGCTAAAAACGTGTAAAAGTGCGGAAAAGTGATAATCGGAGGAACGGAAACTTAAGCAACAATATTATATACTCGAATACTCGTACAACAGGAACAGCGAAATGAACAAAAGCAATAATAAATAAACGAAATACGAGTATATAAAAACAAGTATTTATCAACAAAGTGCAACAACAACAAACGAGGAAGGCCTTTGCAGTCCAGTTTCCCTCAAAACCATTCGATCGGTTGTCTATATCAGTTTTCCAAGAAGGAATTATCTTGGAAACATCAGAGTTAAGCTTAACGACCCATTTCCATGTCCAAATGTCGGTTCAAAGTCATATAATACCCTCTGCAAGGGTATACAAATCTGGCCAATCTGGCTAATATCTGGCTACAGAAACCCACCTGCCATGGATCCGGGTCCCGGGGTGGGCGTGGGCGTGGCACTGGCGCTCCTGGGAATATCGTACTTGGGCAGCCCCTTGAAGAACCACGCGCCGGACTTCTTCCACATCTCCCGCGTCTCGGAGCAGATGCGACAGAGCCAGATCTCGCGGGACCGCTCGCTGGTGTGGTACCGAATGTTGATGTCCACGCTGCACTTGGCGCACACGGATTGCCGGCAATCCTCGCAGATGATGCGGTGCGGCCGGAGCAGGCCGAAGGTGTCGCCGCAGAGGCGACAGCAATTCGGACCCCGCTCCACGGCGTGCTGCTTGATCTTCTCGACCCGCTCCACCAGGCGGCCCACTCGCAGGCGTTCGGCCACCTCGATCTCCTCGTTGCGCCGGATCACCGAGATGATGGCCTCCTGCTCCTCCGGGCGCAGCGGTTCGCTGGTCTTCGAGCTGCTCCAGCCGGCCTTTAATCTGGGAGAGGAAAGAGCGAAACGGGGTTTTTGAAATACGGATTTTCAGCTTTAGTTATAAACTAATTCTAGGTTCAAGAATGAAAATGATTGGTTCAAGAAAAACTTCTTTCAGTTTTTCCCCCTTATTAGCGCTTTTATGGATTTACTTTAGCTCGTCGGGTCGTGTCTGCGAACATAGTAGTATTTATTTTCTCTCGCAGCAGGCTGCCGCTTCAGAAATCAGTCTGTCGTTTTGCTCGGTAGGCACAAGTAGGCAGTGGAGACGGAAAAGTCAAGCAAGGCGTTTATTCACATCCCAGTTTCGACGTGAGAGCAGGCAAACGAGAAAGCTAGAGAAATATGGCCCAGATGCGACAGCTAATGCTAGGAGCGAAGAGGACACTCCTCAACCTGGGAGGAATGGCCCAGGTGTCGGTGAAGCAAAATCGCCAACAGCACAGCGCGAATAACTGCGGAGATTATGATCTGATTGTTGTCGGCGGTGGAATCATTGGAGCTGCCTCGGCCCGTGAGATGCTCCTGCGCCACCCCGCCCTGAAGGTGGCTATTCTGGAGAAGGAGTGCAAGCTGGCAATGCACCAGAGCGGGAACAACTCTGGGGTGATTCATGCGGGCATCTACTACAAGCCCGGGACCCTGAAGGCCCGCCTCTGCGTGGAGGGCATGCATCTGGCCTATGCCTACTTGGACGAGCACAAGATCCCGTACAAGAAATGCGGAAAGCTGATCGTGGCCACCGACGAGAAGGAAGTGAAGCTGCTGGAGGATCTGGAGCAACGCGGTATTGCCAACAAAGTTCCCGATCTGCGCATGATCGAGGGCTGTGAAATCCAGGAGATCGAGCCCTTCTGCAAGGGGCTGAAGGCTCTGCACAGTCCGATCACCGGGATCGTGGACTGGGGCCTGGTTACCGTGCACTATGGCGAGGATTTCAAAAACGCCGGTGGACATATTTTTCTGAACTACAATGTGAATAAGTTCACCGAGACCCCCGATTCCGCCGATTATCCCGTGACCATCCATGGCTTAAAGCGGGGACAAACGGTGCGCACTAAGCATGTCCTGACCTGCGGAGGACTGCAATCCGATCTGCTGGCGGAGAAAACCGGCTGTCCCAGAGATCCACGTATTGTGCCCTTCCGTGGGGAGTACCTCTTGCTCACCAAGGAGAAGCAGCACATGGTCAATGGCAACATTTACCCCGTTCCCGATCCTCGTTTCCCCTTCCTGGGCGTTCACTTCACACCGCGCTTGGACGGCTCCATTTGGCTGGGACCCAATGCCGTTCTGGCCCTGAAACGCGAGGGATACACCTGGGGCGACATCAATCTCCTCGAGCTATTCGACGCTCTGCGCTACCCTGGCTTCTTGAAAATGGCCAGAAAATATATCGGCTTTGGGCTAACCGAGATGTCCAAGTCTTGGTTCATCAACCTGCAGATGAAGGCGCTGCAGAAGTACATCCCCGACATCACGGAATACGACATCAAACGCGGTCCAGCCGGAGTACGTGCCCAGGCTATGGATTTGGATGGCAACCTTGTAGACGACTTTGTATTCGATCGCGGCCTGGGATCGGGACCTCTAGCCAAGCGTGTGCTCCACTGCAGAAATGCTCCATCGCCGGGCGCCACCAGCTGCCTGGCCATTGCCAAGATGATTGCCGACAAGATAGAAAAAGAATTCTCCATCGGCAAAGAGTGCTAAGAATACAAAATACAAAATAGCAAACGCAAATCCAAAAAAAAAAAATCCATGCCATTTTTGACCTTTGATAATTTTTATACATAACATACATGATGTTGCATTTCTCGTTGTACAATCTATTGTATCTATTTTGAATAAATTAAATAAAATGAAATAAATTAAATAAAAAATAATTTGTTAATAATTAACGTTAAAAAAAAAACAAAAAAACTTTCCGAAAAAATAAACAAAACAATGCAATACATTAGAAAAAAGAAATTCGAAAACTCTTTAATATGATTCTTCTGGTCGCTTTATATAATATCCAAAATCTAGCCTGGATGGACTGTTCTTTTGTAGCAGTGTACGCAAATGAGTTGAGTAAGAGATAGAGAGAGAGAGAGGGGGAGGGGAATGAGAAGGGTTTGGATAATTGTAGGTGTGAGAACCAGGTCCCGACCTGCTGCCGCCTAATGAGCATCGTTAGTTAGGGGAGACGCCTAATGCGGTTTCCATGTTGCCCATCCACTCGGCCACTCTGCCACTCTGCCACTCGGCCAAAATGCCAAGTTCAAAGTTAATTAACTGGTCCAAGCTTATTCGGGGGGCGCCGAGCTCTAGGTTCATTTCACCCATTACTCATGCACAGCCTCGCAGGAAGGGCAGGGGGAGCTCCAAGAGATGTTTGGTAGATGTATAGAAATATTATGAATTTTGTAGATGTTTTTATGTTAAATTAGTGATAATATTTAGCAACGTTTTTAAACTATTTTTAAACTATTTAAACTATTGAAACTATATTTTTACAAATAATTAGAGGAAGTTCTTCAAACTAATTAAATAATAATGCATTCCCCCAAATTATACACAAAAACATTATTCTTTTTTAAAGTTTCCGTAAATTAGTTATAATTATTGTGTTTCCAATGATTCTCGGATTGTTATTTAATATTCAACTTTACTTTACTTTCACGGAAGGATCTTCAATGTGGGCAATTGTTATTAAATATTGTCTAACAAATAGGGTTAAGTCTTAGTAAATTACTGTGAAATATTTCGAGAGCGATTAATCTTTTATTCGGCTTCCCTATATTAATAGAACGTTATATACATTATAATAATTAGTTAAAATAGTTTAATAAAAACTTTGGTCTTGTAAATCAAAAATAAGATTATTTCTTTTAAAACTTCAAGAGAAAAGAAATTCATTTTCATTAATCCCCTAAATTAATTTTTTAAATAAACTACCTCTTGAAATTATTCAATTAATATTATATTCATTAATTCTTACAACAATCAGGCATTAAATTAAACAAACCCTTTGCAAACTCATTATTTAAATGTTGTTAATCCCAAATAATTAAATGGCGCTGTACATTTTAGGCGTTGTGTTTAATACAGGCAGTCAATCTTAATTATTGTCTAATTTTACATTTGTGCACCCGTTGTTTGACGCACAATTCCCAGAAATTAAAACCCACACATTTTGGCCAGATTAATCTATAGAGTTCGGTGAATTAAGAAAACCCACAAACAAATTGTTTTGTTTTGTTTGTTAATTGTTTCAGGCCTTTGCAACATTTGGGAATCCATGCAAGTTCCTTAAATATTTGACTTCATATTCTTTAAATTTTAATTTTGACCTTATATTTCCCATTTTTAACTATCTGAGCCACCGTAAAACTATATTTGTTTGTTATTGCGGAACCTCTGCAACGAGTTTCCTCTTTTTTCTTTTTTTTTTTTGCCAACAAGTCAAAAAAGTTTTTTTAGTGTCGTCGTTACTTGGCAGAAATGTTTAAAGTGGGTTAAATATTTTATACGGCCGCCCTTATTAATAATGAAACAAAACAAAAACTGGAGAAGGCCATTCAAGGAACTTTCCCGGTGGCCAACTAAGAAAGGAAAAGCCCCTGAAAATGGGGGGTAGCTTTTGTAAGTGGCAAATGTACGAGTAACATAAATGCAAATGTGGGAAAACTATTTTCCTTGTTTTTGTATGCCTCATTTAGTTGGTTTCTTATTGGATCCGGATTGTGTCCAGAAGTTATTTTAAGAAATTATACAATCTTTCTGAGGGGAATACATTTTATTTTATTTATTTTGCGATTGTTTTATTTGTATTACTTTGGTATTTCTTTAAAGATGAATAAGTTTTGAGGGTACCTAATTGTATGAAATTAACAAAGGTCTCAGGCTTGAATATTTCGGAATTTGTATTTGATTATTTCTCTAATTCTTTAAATTTAGATTTTTCTTAATACAATGTATTTCTGATTTTGAAGGGGTAATCAGGACATAAATCAGAGCTGTAGTCATTGTTTAATTTAATTAAATAAATGAATAGGTGGTTGAGAAAGTTCTTATTAAAGAAAATACTTTTAATCTCATATCATTTCGTTTCTATTGTTTGGGGATTTATTAAAATATATATAATTTCCTCTTTTGATGAAGCTTCTTTCTTTCTTTAAAGGAATTTTTTAATGTTTTTAAGACTAAAGACTTTTAATATTTCGTTAACTCATTCCCCGATTGTTTCATTTCGAGGGAAGTTATGTTTTGGTCTCGCGTTATATGGCCACTTTGGAATCACTTACAAAAAGCGCAGCCCACATACGGGCACGCACGAGGTCCGGAAGGGGAAGGGGCAGGGGCATGGGGCAGGATGGCTTGGAATGGCGTGGATTCCGACACGGTGCGGCATGCAAATCCGGACCGAAAAGGCTCGCGGGTCGCTGTTCTCGGTTGTCGGTTCTCCGTTCCATGTGCGTGTTGCCTTCAGACCGGGTTTATTGACTCCCCGTGTAAGTACGTACGTGTAATTGATTGTGTGTTTGTGGCCATGTGGGTGGTTCAGTGGCTCGGTGGTTCGGTGTTTCAGTGGTTCGGTGGTTCGGTGGCTCGGAGTGGTTCAGAGTGGGTGCTGGCTTAAATGCCCTTGCGGGTGCCTTAACATCATAATTAAATTACAAATTCGTTTAGTGCTCTATCAACATTTGGCCGGGCTCGTTGCGCCGGAATAAGTAAATCAATAGGGAGCCCTCGGCCAGGGATGATGATGATCGTCCCACTCACCCGCTGCCCTCTGCCCGCTACCCAGATCCACTTCAGATCCACTCCCCGTGGGGACATTAACTCGAGCCGCTCGCAGGATGAAGTCCTTAGCCCCAGAACCAGTTCCATCCCCAGTTCCAGCCACTTCAATTCCTTTCCTCCAGATCCCCGAAACCCCCCAAAACCCAAAACACACAAAAAAAGAATGAATGGTTTGGTCACAAAATCTGATTGTTTTCTGTGTCGCGCCGAAACAATGAGGGAGGAGGAGATTCATGGAACATGGAACAACAACCGGAGCCACGTGACTTACGAGTATTTTCTCTGTCATGGGATAAACTGGGAATTTCTTATTAAAGCCGCAAATCAACTGAAAATCACAATTGACATTCCAATCAAATAAATAATGGAGCTCAATGAGGTGTTAAATATATTTTTATGGCCGATTATTGGTTTACTCTGCAGGATTGCAGAATTGTTTTTTAAGCTCTTTTAAATGATTCAATATTATCATTAAGTAGTCATCCAAATCTGGGAATATATAGTATTTTGTATTTTTGAATCTTCTCTTATATCTGCTATTAAGTATTCATATTCCTTGAACCGATTTCATTACTTTACAAGTTTATTAAAATTCCATTTAGTATGCCATGCATGTAATGAGTATTTTAATTTGATTTTATTTGTGTAAAATCCCAAGGGCAAGGACCCTAAATTAACTTAATTTATGCAAACAAAGGCTCGAAAAGGCCCTCGATTGTTGAGCCCCCACAATTAAATGCTGAAAAACAAGGCGATAAATGGATTTCAAGGGAGTGTGCACATCCTTCACCTTCTCTAATATGGTTACCCAAGTTTTGGCTTAGCTCTCAATTACAAAAGTTAATCAACTTTTGAGTCTTTATTGAAAGAAATTAAATCAAGGCATACAGAGTACAGAATACAGAATACAGGAAAACTCACAGCCCAACAATAGGAAGCCACAATTTAACTCGACGCAATGTTTGCAATTTTTCCTTTTTCCGTGGCAATGCAAACAAAAATACAAATTGAAGTTCGATTTCCTTTTGAAAGTCAAAAGGGGCGCCTTGTACTCTGGAGCTTCTATATTTTCCCCTTTTTAAATTCGATATGTTTGAAGCTTAGAAGTGGCAGAAAAAATACAAAACCATAAATATAGGCTCCTAAAATTTCAGTAAGTCAAACAAAAACTGCAAAAACTGATGAAGAACTTAGCTGAAACTCAACTTACTAATAACTATTCTTCGATATGATTTATATTTTAACTATTTTATTGTTGTTTAAACTTTTCCCAGATATCCCCGCAATGGAGCTGTTAAATGATTTCATTTTGAAGAACGACAGACAGACACACAGACAACATGGCATGTTGTGGATTTGCACAATCCAGAGAAAATGTCGCCTCGGTTACGTTTGCGGTTTGAGTTGAATTTAATAAAAGTCAAAGTGCTTGTCGCCGGAGTTTGGCAAGAGGGTCGACCCGAACAGATCGTCTCATTTGCATAGTTAAGCAGGCCCCAAAAAAGGCCAACTGGATGTGGTAGTGGAACTGGCTGGGCTGTCCTGGCATTTGGCCGCGATTCGAGTTTTGCGTTAATTCTCCGCTTCTCACGCTCCGTTTGCCGCCTTTGGCTCCTTTGGCTTCGACTTTCTCCCTGCCCCGTGGCTGTGGGGCGCCGGCTCCCTTGAGCTGTAATTTGAATTTCAAGTACAGAGCCAATGCCACGAGCACCAGCTCCCACGACTCCCTCTGCCCCAGCCCGTGCCCTCCAAGAGCCAAGAGATCCCATCCAATTTGCTGGCAAAGGCAAAACCTCTTTGTTTCTATGCTGCTGCTGCGGCTGTATTTTGCGAATCTGGGTGGACCTGATTTTTTAAAGAATTCTACTTGAAGTCTTGAAAGTTAAACAACTATATAGAAAGAACCGTCAAATGAATGTCCGAAATATTTTACCTTTTAGAACATATTTATTTACATAAATGCTCCGATGCTTATCTCTATCATTTCTGATCCAATAAATAAAATAAAAAAATAAAAAAAAGCAAAGAATAAATTCAGAATGCCCTGTTTTTAAGAAAAATAAATAATTAATAATAAAGAAAATATTTATACGAATATATTACTCATACGCTCAGTTGTCTTCGATTACACCTATTTTACAAATTTTTTTTCACCATTTCAATATGTAAAGTGAACAAATTGAAATACATACAATTTTCCACGTCTACAAAATATATTTAAAATAAAAAATAAAAAAGTGCTAAGCATTTCGAAGTATCCATGCTGACTTGACACAATATTACTCATACGCAATGGTGACTTTTTTTTTGGGTAGTTATATTTTTTCGTATTCATTTAAAACTCGTTGGCAAAACCCAAAATGCAAATATAAAAATACTTGTATTATTGGTTGTCATTCTGAAGATTTTCATACATGTATCTTTTGTATGTATATCACTCATACGCCTAGTTGTCTGGGACGTGTAATGTTGATTCCCTTAATTCCTTGAACTTTTCTTTTTTGTTTCATGTCTACTACATTTTAAATTGATCCATTTTCCATTAGTACTCGTATTTATAATATCACTCATACGCCCTGTGGCCTTTAGCATATTGTTAATTCCTTTCTTTTCTCCAACCAATTGAGTTATTTAGTAAATTACAACCTTAAAACTGCCATAGGCCTCTAGGATTAAGGATTGGGGTCCACCCTTAGTTGGCGTAAGCGTGAGTGCTTACAATGTAGCGAGCGAACGGAAGTGTAAATTGCACACTTGAAACCTGCCAACCTTCACCCCATCCCCGACCCCCTCTGATGCTGCCCCTGCACTCCCAGTACCCCACTCCCAACCCCACTCCCAGCCCCACTCCCAACCCCATTCCCCATCCCCATCCCCCAGCTGTGTGCGTGTCTGTGTGCGGCTTTTTGTATTTTTAATGCGCCCAAGTCGCATTTACAGTCAGCTGGGATTGGGATTGATTCGAGTCGAGTCGAGGCGAGGCGAGGCGAGGCACAGTATGCTATGCGAGCATATGTTGGGGATATGGGAGGATTTTTCGGGTGCCAGGCCATAGGCAGGAGGAGCCACAGGGAGGTTAGTGGGCTAGTGGCTAGTGGGCGTGTTTCGCAAATCATGTAAATGGCCCTGGCCCCGCGTTTGTGTGTTATTTTTTTTGTTGTGTTCTGCGTCAATTGCGATAAATAAATGAAAGCCTCGGCGAGGGGCCATAAAACATGGCAAGGGGCGTCGTAAAAAATGGAGCATTATTAAAATTTAATTAATCTGTCAGCATGCAACAATTATGATTAGAGATCCTGTCCAGCCCCCCTGCTACCCCCTCCTGCTCCCTGCCCCCCTCCCAGTTGCCTCCCCCCTTCCTTGACAGCTCAGGGACAGCTCGGCTCTCTGCTCTGTGCTGTGCTGTGCTGTGTGAGTGCGCACATGTAGAAGTGCGAGTATTTCATTTGATTAGGCCACAATGTCGTGCGCTTTCGGCTAATCAGCCACAACCACACTCTCACTCTCCAACTCTCACGCACACACACACGCACGCACACACACAGATGCACACCCAGCCAAGTCAAAGTTAATTAAATTATGACTAAAGCTTTTGTCAAGTTCTCGCCGCCAGTTGTTGGTTTTTTGTTTTTGGGTTTTTTGTTTTTGGTTCGCTTTTTTTTATTATTTCACACAGACACGGAGACACCGAAAAAAATGGGGGAAAAAAAAGAGAGCACTCTTATCGGGGCGACGGTTTGTTGTTGTTGTTTGTCGTGACGCATTCAGCCAATTGTTGCATTTCAATGCCATGTTTTCAAGGGGCAAATGCAGGCGCAGGCAAAGGCACAGGCCAACTCCACTATCACCAATCCCGAACGTTTGTAACTCGAACATTGGCATTGGAAACACGACACTTTTTCAAGGTACAATTAAATATTTAAATTATTCACTTGCTCACTTATTAAAATGGATCGTAGTGGGATAATGTTTAATAAGCGATTCATTACTGCAGGATATCTGATTATCTCTGATTTGATATTATATTTTATAGGGTTATACTCGTACATTCACACTCTACTGCTTAAATAGAGATTCCCTTAATTTTAAATCACAAGTGAAGGTGTTAAATGTAACTCAAAAATTTCAAACCAAATAGTATGTTATATATGTTTTTGTCTGAATAATCTGGGTGGTATTTCACAACCATCACTAGAAACTTCTATAAAAACTCCTGCACACACATTCTTTGGAAACTGCCCGTGGCTAGTTCGTGCTAGTGGAGCTCCACTGTACTTACTTGGCACGCAGAGCCAGCTGCCTGTCGCTGGGACAGACAAACTTGTTGGCCGTGTTGTTGCGGTTCTGGAAGTCCATCTTGTCACATTATAGTCGCCGCCTTTTTATCTGCCTGCGTTGCAAACAGCGCGCCCCATTCAGCAGGCTCCCTTTTGGCCGTGTTGTCGGGTTGTCGGGTTGTTGTTGTTATTGTGTTGCGGCTGGCCAACGGTTCTTTGCGGCACCAGCAACGGGACTGCGGTGCGATTGCGGAACAGAACAGAACGGAACGGATCGGATCGGAGGGAACGGTACGGAGCGAGTCCACGTCCGAGTGCGCACGCAGCTGGTGTGCGTCTGAGGCACAACTGCCAAGCAACGACGCCGACTGTCGGGAAGCCAGCTTATTGCAATAACAGTGGCCGTGATGGCCGCCAGCGATGGCACTGCTCCTTTTTGGGAGGGCTATCGAAAAGTTATTGCGATTATTTCGATAAACTGAAATTGGAACTTGCCGATTTTTGTCCTTTGCATCTGATGTCAGGAGAAGAGAGGGGAATGAATTATTTTATTTTGTATCATTTTCCCATTCGGAGAGCTATCGATTATTTCGATTATTTCGATAACAGGAAAACTGAGGCACCATTCAAAATTCCCATATTAGAAACCAGATTTCAGAAGATCGGTGTGATTATTTTATTTTTCGCATCCATTAATTATTTTATATATGATTAATGGGAATTAATACAATTAAACTAAAAACTATGTGTTTGATTTTAAGATAAGGTAAAAAAATCTCTAGAATGTTTCCTAAAAAATATGGAACTAAATACAGAATGAAATGGGTGAAATTAAAACGATTTATAAACTTTAAATTTGAATATAAATATTTTTCAATTAAAATAATATTTTTTTATTTTCCAAATGACTTCAAATCGCACTTGTTTCTTTGTATTTCGTAAATTATTTTTATAGACAACTATACTATAATTTACTTACTTAATACTCTACTTTAACTAAACTAATGAGGCTTAATAATTATTCCCCAAACAACAGTGTACAATAATTGGAAACAATTATTACTCTACTTCAACATAAACTCCCATTGATCGATAGACAATCGCCTATGTCATCGCTGGAAACTATCGGCTATCGAGCCGCCTAGGCTCCCTCTGACCACCCCCTCGCCTGTTGCACAGTGGAGTCGGCTTGCGGCCATATGGACACGCGCAGGAAGCTGCCAAAGTGGCGCGGAGTACGGTGGAGAGGGGGATAGAGAAATAGAGGGATAGGGGGAGGAGTGGAGGAGTAGGGGGCTGTGATATGAGCTTTGTCATATTTGCACGCGCACAGGAAGAGGCACAGGCCCAAAAGCAAAGCTCGCGGCCCGAAGCCAGGCACTTGAGCATGGCCATCAGACCGGGCAGTGCTGGCCACTATTTCCCCATTGGATAATGGCGGAACTAATTGATTGCTCTCTAAAGTGTTCCAAGCCCATGGCTATTAATAAACAACGATAAGGACGAGAGTACCACGGCCATGAGATACCAGTTATTCGTTGCACTCTAAAAAGGTTCTTTTAAATGCGAATTTATGGAAATTGTACTTTAAAAACTTTAATCCAATCAACTGCTGAAAAAAATAGGTTGGTTAATTTGAAACTAAGATAATTCCGTAATAAAACGAATTGATTATATATACTCGTACATATTTGTTTATTCTGGCAAATTATATGTTTTTTACTCTTTCCGACTCTATGGAATGATGCCTGTTAGTTTCCTTTAATATATCACCTCATTCCACTTAAATTATAAAATATTATTCGTAAAAACACTTAACTTTTGAAATAGTCTTTCTTTTTTAATTAAATTTTTAGGTGAAGTAAATTCATACTAAAAAGTCTTAGTTTATTTTACTTTCAATTGGCTTACATATTTTAATATATTACTTAGTTTATATTACTTTCTGCTTGAAAAAAAGCCAAAGTTCTCTGGAATTTCATAACTAGCCAGATTTGGCTATAAAGTAGCCAAACTGTCCCCACTGTCCGAAGGCTCGTGCACGCGCCTTATCTCTCCCCCCACCCCCCCCCTCGCTCTCTCACTTAGTCCTTGGCTGCTCTCGACTGCTCTCCAAACTCTGATGCTCTCTCTTCCTCCCTCGCTAGCATAATTGTATTGCATACTTTGGCGCACCGAATAAAACGATGGCGTAGGGAGAGAAGTGGAGACAAAAGGTGATGGAAGGCAAAGGAAGGCAAAGGAAGGTGAAGGCTTTGCTCTCCACTCGCATCTGTGAGGTGTATCAACTAATGTCAAAGGCGACAAGCACGTCTCCTCCGCCTCCGCCTCCCCCTCTCTCTCCCACTCTCTCTTCTTCCGTCTGTCGCTCCAACTGTTTCTGTGTGTTCGTCTGTCTGTCTGTCTGTGTGTCCGCGTGTTTGTTCTTGTGTCTATGTGTGTGCGGTTCCAGGGGCCACACCCCTACGCACGGTGCGTGCAGCCAAGCGGAATAAATATGCGCTCTGCCTGGAATCGAAACCAAGCGAAATAAAACAGAGCAACAGCAGCGCAACTGTAAATGCCCAGCTTCCAGCTTAATCCCTGATAGTGGATGGTCACTCCACCCTTTCCCTCTCACTCTCACTCTCCCCTCCTTCCTCTCTCCCCTCTGATGTCACGTTTTCCTTTGTGCCTGTGTGTGTGTGTGTGTGGTTGTGTCCATTTTAAATAAATGCTGACAGCTAAATGAAAATATTTAACGTACGTGCAAAAGTTCTGAGCTGATGACATTTCGCACGTCCCTTTTCGTCCGCGGTGTCCATTTCCCTTGCTCTCCCGATCTACCCCAATCCCCGGTCCCCCCCTCGCTCGGCGCCCCTTCCTCACCTCCGCCTCGCCGAGTGTGTTGACACTGTGCGACGTTCTCGCCGTTAGCCGTTGGCAGTTGTCATCGCTGTTTGCCTTCCTGCCCGTTGTCGTCGCTGATGTTGTGCCCATGGGCGTAGCAGGGGGGAGCTTGGCCCTTGAATAACCAAATTTCGGTGCACAAATTTCCCTTAATTACTCGCAAAAATCTCGCAAAGTGGTAGACAAGAAATATGTTTGCATATACTCGTAAGTTTTATCTCAAAAGGCCTTGAAAAGTATGCTACAAAATGTTTATTTATATTCGGCATAGAAATCTTGGAATCTTATACTGGAAGCATGGATTCCAGCACTTCTCTATACATTTTCAAAAAGATATTTCATATATGATTCATTTAAAATGGATTTAATTGGATTTTTATACGGGAATTGTGAACACTTTAAAAAATTTTAAAAGATATTTAAAATTGAATTACTTTAAAATAGATTTATAAATCCGTGCAGTTCGGTACAACTCTTCGTTGCATGACAATACAATTATTTTCATTATTCATCACTTTTGAAATATTCTCTATGCTTTTTCGGAATAAACAGATAACTATCGATTTATTTAATAGATGTACATATAATTTAGTTTTTTTTTGCATTCCTAATTTGAGTGAGATTAGTTAACAATCTGAAAAAAAAAACATTTGAAATTATATCCCAGATTCAAGATTTCCCCAGAAATATAATAATTTATGATACCAATTCACTGGAGATTTCTGCGGCTTTGCCATACCATAAATTGTTTGCCCCACCTGCCAAGGCCTTATCTTATTTATCCATTCCAGTCGAGAAGAGAACTCCGGCTACGCCCCTGCTTGTTATTGTTGCTACAACAGTTGTTGTTGTTGTTGTTGTTAGGACTGCTGATGGTTGTAGTTGTTGACAGGATTAGGCATTCAAAGCGCGTCGGCATCATCACCCCACGCCCCACCCCACCCCTGGCATGCCAGAAGCGACAATTGTCCTTCAAGCCGGACACTCCAAGCGGCGTTGGCACTGAGGACTGGAGGAGGGAGTGGGACGGGAACAAGACCAAGGACGTAGCCATGGGCCAGCAGCTATTTGGCTTAATGAGTGCCAGCTTGATTTCGAGCTGGAAGCCAACTGTTGATAACACGGATTTTCAGGGCATCCGAATCGGCCCGGCCAAATCCCAGCGAAATTGAGAACTCATCCCAGGCCAATCAAGGGATAACCCACTGCCACTGCTATGGCTATTCCTTAGCTCCACGCATTTAACTGGCATTAGACGGCCTCCGGTTTGTCTTGCCCAACAATTGTTTCGGGCTCTCCACGGCTTAGGGTTTTCATGGGCAGTGGAGTTGGGTTTCTTCAACCCCATCCTTAAGTCCTAAACCCTTTTTTTAAATTTGATTTTTAAAATTTGATTTTCCTGTAACTGAGATGTTTCTAAAAATTTTATAAATAATTTGATTAAAAAATCTTCAACTTAATCTACAATTTGTTTTGGAATGAAACAACAAAAAAGAATAAAAGAAGAATGATCAAGAAAAATAATATTTAAACGGTATTAAAAATGATTCAAAAATTTAAATATTTTCCATATACCTAACATTACATTATCAAATGTTGAACTTACTACAATAATAAACCAAGAAAAAGTATAACACAAAAAAAAGAATACAAAAACAATTACTGAAACTAAAATAAAATTCCTTTTATCTCCTTAAACTCCTCCAAAATCTCACATTAACAAATAACAAATTGTATTTAATTGTACGTTTATCAATATATTTTATTATTCAGCATTTAGTTTAGTTGCAACCCAAATTGCTACTTCCTCTTGAATGGCTTTAATTTGTATAATATCCATTTCATTTGTTGTATATTCTTCTTTTCTTCATTTGTTGTTCAATTAGTTGTTATGGAATTTAAACGGAGTTAAATGACAATCAGATTACTTTGCAATTATCCCGATTCAATTCCAATTTACTATACCATAAGTTGTTACATAAATGTGTTGTATATCAATATTTGGTTTATAGTTCAGGATTTATTATTATGTTACTCATTATTTCACTTCGTTATTCACTCTTCAGGCTCGTTTCCCTTGGATATTCTCGCCATAATAGGCTAATCCCATATATGTATAATTACCGAGAACAGCGATTTCCCCCCCAGTCAGGCCCATTCCAAATTGAAGCCTTAATTTGTTTGTCCATATTTCGTGTTTATTCTTCAGCATTTCGGTTTTCAATTTGTTTTATTTTCTATTTCTATTTCTACTTTATTTAGATTTCACTTTCGAACTTGGCTACAAATTACTATGGGTTCTCCGTTTGCTCAGGCTTGTGTTTGTCTTTCGTAAAAGTTTTCCGCAATTTCCCATCCTCAATTAGGTGTGCTAGGTGACTAGCTGCATCCCTCTCGCTTACACTCTAGCTGTCTATCTCCTGCTCTTTCTGTTTCTGTTTCGGTTTCTATTTCTGTTTCTATTTCTGTTTTTGTTTCCGTTTCGCTTGCTCCGATCAAACGATAGTCACACAAAGTCCTACAATATTACTAAAATATACTCTTTAGCTCTGGCTATTGTTACTATTGTGGCTGACGCTGCTGCTGCTGCTGCTGCTGCTGCTGCTGCTCCTGCTGCTGCTTTTGCTCGGGTATTACTTTTTTCCTAATCTAGTCTACAAGGTAAATTCCTCAGGCTAACAGGCCGTCTCCTTCTTACCTCTGTCTCTCTCTCTCTCGCTCTGTCACACACATACAACACATAAACACTCGTATATATATTGCACACGTATGTATTGCAAAGAAATAATCATCGAACACTCTTCATATAATTTGACTAAAAGCGAAAGCCGCAATAAAAAAAAATTATTTTAAACGATTTGATTGCTGGAAAAGGGGGATATAAACAAAAGAGATTGCGGCGGTTGCGGATTGCGGTTTGGGTTTGGGTATGGGTATGGGTTTGGGTTTGGGTATGTGTCTGTGTATGGGTCTAGATCTGGGGCCCTGTCTAATCCCGGAGAGCCTTTTGCTTTCCGCCTAATGCCTTCTTGGCTGCTGCAGACGGAGATGGCTTCTTGTGGAGCCGCTTGTGGTAGCTCTGGGCCAGGGAGTTAACAATGGACACCACAAAGTAGCAGACCATGCCAATGACGAACGTCTCGAAGATCTTGGACAGCATGTTGCCCGAATCTGGGGCGCCAGCGGCGACGCCTCCACCGCGCTGCTGATGGCGATGCAGTCGCTTCTTCTGGTTCTGGAGGAAGGCCTTGAACGGCTCCTGCAGCTTGTGTCCAAAGTAGGGCAGCGAGGCCAGCAGATCGACGGCCCGCTCGATCAGCGTCTCGTTGAAGGCGATGATCACGAAGATCTTCTGGATGTGCATCTTGATCACCGCCTTGCCGATCAGCGTCGCCCCGAAGAAGGTCCAGAATGGCACCAGGAAATGCCCGCATGTGATGCCGGCCAAGTCAAACAGGGGATTGGGAATCTATATGGCAGGGAATACGATATAGTTAGGGAGTTCCAGGCTCTTGATGGCGATTTTCACCACTCACGCTAGCACAGGCCAGGATGCCGAAGAAGCCGACGCGCTCCACCACGCGCTCCATGAACAGCTTGCCCTTGTCCATCAGGCTGAGGTTCTTCTGGTGGCGCTTCGCCTTCAACGCCTCGAACTCGGCCAGCTCCTCGGCATCGTCCGGATCGTAGCCGGACAGACGCGCTGCCTTGGCCATGAAGTACGGCGGCAGCTCGCCCAGGGCAGTGCCGGCACCCCAAAGGAACGCCTCCAGGCGCACCTTGGACATGATCGACCAGATGTTCGGCACCCGCTTGTCATACGGCTCCTCGGGACAGATGATGCTGGGGGAGCAAGCAATATAATTAGTTAGGAGAACTAAGACGAAGTAACCAGGTGGGTTTAGTGAAACAATCTTTGGGATTGCTTTAAGCCTGAGATAAATATGGCGGACATGTAGGATTCATTTGTATCTCAGACTGCAAAACAATTATTAAAACTATCTCAGACTGTGATCAAACAAAGTTAAATATTTAAGGGTTCAAAGAGAAAGGAACTTCTCTGGATTTATAAATATAATCTTAAAAAATAAAAATACAAAAATGTTTGATAATGAGCTTCCTATTAGCGTACTGTAAGATACATATGCTTACACCAAGTTTTTATCTAGCAAGTTCAAATTTAGTGTACGCTATTATCTCACCGTGCAAATAAGATTAAAAAAGAGAGAAACATTGCTGAATTCATGTCGTATCAAAACCTATCTAAATGCATTGTAAGATATGTTATCTCAAATCGAGTTTGTATCTAACAAGTTCAGGCGCCTTTTTAGATACAAGATACAATATAACATTGATTCAAAACTGCTAAACTAAGGTAGTCTCCCAATTAATATTAGTTAATTTAAATAAATTCAAATTCAAGAGTATTTATGGTACTTTCGAATCAGAAAAGTTTTACCCTAAACCTCGGATGAAACTGAATCCGTATCTATATTTTGAAATCCTTAAAGCTAGTGTCCCCAACTTACTCATCCGGATATGGTGGCTGCGGAAACCTGAGCGTATTGCACTCGTAGGCGGCCAATGTGACGCTGGCTATGTGCGGGCCCAGATAGAGCAGGAACGTGTGGAGGCCGGTGCCCAAGCCCACCGAGGACAGCACGCCCAGGCCGAGCCAGTAGACGAAGAACCAGGTGTTGCGACGCACAAACTCAATGGCCAGCTGATGGGGGCCGTCTATTTTGTAAACTAAGCTAAATACGATGCCTAATACTATCAGGGCGGCCAGCAGGAGGCGTTGCTGCAGCAGTCTGCAAGGAAATTGGGAAATTAATAATTGGATTCAAAGGATATACTCTTAATCTTAAGCAAATAGTTAACTTCGTTAATCGCTAATCTTTTAGTTAGGGATTAACGAATTAACGTGTTAACGAGCTGCACTTGGCGCTCCCCCCTCACCTGGCGCTCCACGTGCGCAGCAGGGCGGTCAGCTCGAGGGCGCAGTACTTGGTGGTCAGCAGAGGTCGACGCCAGAGGACCAGCTGGCTCCGCTCCAGGCGCTCCCGCTCGCGCTGTTTGTCTTTTTGGTGCTTCTCCTTGCGGTTCAGCTGAGGCTGATTCTGACTCGGATTCTGGTTGCCCAGGAGCGGGGAATCCTGCATGGCGGAGCTGCTGCTATTGGAGGATTTGGAGCCGGAGCCGGAACCGGAACTGGAAACTGTGTGATTGCTGTGATTGTGGTTAGTTGACTTTAGAGTGCCATTGGCCAGCTGGCGCTTGTGGATCTTGCTGTTGCTGTTGTTCGCGTTTCGGTGGTTCGGGTGGCTCTGGTGGTTCGGTTCTCTCTGATCTTTCTGTGGTGCATGGCTGCGTTGGCTGCTGTGGCTGCTTTGGCTGCTGCTCTCCTTCTTCGAGTGTTGTGACATTTAAACGGTTGGCTGGTGAAAAACAAACCAAAAATCAAAAATCAAAAAAACTCCAATCAGTTCGAATTCGTTGGGGGCACAAAGTAATTTCGCAATTTTTCAAGTGTAGACCATTGAGCGGGCAGGGAGCGAGGGCCAGAAAAGCTGGAGCCGAAACCGCAAAAAACAATACAAATGAAAAAACACTGATAAAACTGATAAGGCCAAAGCTGGTTATGCTGCTGGTTTTGCTGCTGGTTTTGCTGCTAGTGCTGGTGCTGGTGCTAGTAAGAGGGTGCAAAGTGTACGGAAGCGATGGAGATACTGAAAATCTAAATAGTAACTTATTACGAATACTTTTCACCCGCATGCCCTGCCCAGATTCTCAGCCTTCTGGGTGACTACGATCGCAATCCTATTCGAAATCCAAAAACCGGGGGTTCGAGGGATTCATGATTGATTTTTGGGTATTTTTTAATCCAATCAATTTCATCAATTTTATTCAATTTTACCTAAGTTTAACCAGAGAAATATTATATGTTAAACATGAACTACAATTATAATTTGAATTTAATCAACTGTTTGAACCTTGTTTAAAAAGAATTTATCATTGTTTTTATCTTTAGCCAGCAAATTGTTTAACTTTTTCAACATTTTTTTTAGAGAGTTGAGGAAGACGTGGCCCATTACTATACTGAAAAAAAGCGTATCCACTTTAGATATTTTAATTTTACAATAGAGATTGGATTTAATGAAAATTAACATAGTTTTCCCTACTATTTCGGATCACATTTTAATTTAAAAAAAAAAGTTGATTATGTCTTATTAAAATTCATTATCACATTGTCAACAATTGACGAATGAATAGTTTTAATAAATGGATTTGCACATATGCATATGTACATATATATGATCACGCGTTTTCTTTAATTAAAAGAGAATATACACCAATTGAAAAATAAATATGTACATAGAGGAAAAATGTATATAATAAAAGACATATAGAACAACATACATACATATATTTGGAAATAGAATTTATAGAAAAAAAAAAACATTAAAAAGATTTGAAATGAGCATAAAACTATTTAATAAAAAATATGCAGGAAAAAACTATATTTCAAAAAGATATCAATTGAGCTTTGAACTTCAGAAATTTGACTGAAAACTGACAAAAACTACGAAATAAAATATGTAATTTGATGATGATTTTTGAACCCCACAATTAACTCGAAAACGATCTCCCAAATGTTTGCAGTGCAGCAGGGTTTCCCTGTTTTATCTATTTATCTCAGAGTTATGCGGGTCGGTTGATAGTTTTTGTTAAATTGAATTTGATTTGCTGGGAAACGGTTTTCACATTCGGCAGCTTCTTCCTCTCTCTCTCTCCTCCCCAACCCTCCTCTATCTGTCTCTCGATGTGTGTGTGTGCGTGTGTGCGTAAGTGTAAATGTGCGAAGCCCGCGGAAAAGCACAACAACTAGAACAACAAGAACAAGGCGAGCCAGAACGAAGAACCACAACACCGAAGCAGACGACAACAACAGTAGCGTGAGATTATCATACGATACTCGAGCACCAATAAAACGAATCCACGTGAAACAGAACAAAAAAAAAAAAAGGAAGAAAACCGAACACAAAGCGTGAGCAGAAGTAGAAAACAAAAGGGCAACAAAAACAAGCGGACTGTTTGTTGTGTTTGCTTTTTTGTTTTTGTTTTGCTTTTTTTTTTTGTCGCCTAATCAGCAATTTTTCACCGTAATTTAATAAGCACACACATCTTTTCGGCTTTACAACTTTCCGCGTAAGTTCAGCAACTGCTATGTGGCAACCGATGCAGCTGTTCCTTGTAAGCAGGGGGATGGCTCGCCAGGGGGTGGAGCTGGGTGGTGCAGAAAGCCACCCCCAACAACAAAAACAAAGAAAACACAAAACACCGCCGTCGTAGCCGCGGCCGCAGGGGAAGGGAAGAAGCAGGGGGAAACGGGCCGCCGCAAGGGAAAATGGAGCAAGAATCAATTGAAGCCACCGTTAACTGGGGTTTTTTGTCAACTATTTTTAAGTTGCTAATTTCCACCGTCACGAGTAACAACAACAACAACAACTGAAACAAACAATCCTATTTTTTTTTCGTCGGCCTGTGTTTTGTAACTGCTCTGGTCGAGTCTGGCTCAGTCCCGATTTCCGCAGGATCTCAAGGGGGTTACCTGCTTACGTTAGTTACTGCGAGGGCCGCGACGTGTTGGCTCGGCCTTGATTGCACTTTGGTACGATGTTTCACATGAAAACAGCGAATTGTTAATAATTTTAAGTAGCGCAGCCGATCGCGTACGCGGTCACACTTTCGCCCCAGCAGTGTGGCCAGACGACGCCACTCGAATACGGTCCCATTTCTGCGGACACTACCAGAGCAATGCGGTCACCCTGTAGAGAGGGGTGTCGAAAGGGAGTAGAGTAGATGTAGAGTGGTTTTCAAATATTATTTAAAGGCTTAATTAAACATTTTTAGCAAAACTTTGGGTAAAAGTTAAAACTTTCCACATCAATAATAAGCTGATGCACAATTCTGACAATATGGGGGCGGAAAATAGCGAAATAGCGATGCTGCTTGGGTTAGTGCAGAGCAATGATAAGCTCTTTTTTGTTCGATAAGATATATTGAAAATACAAAACAAAAACAAAAACAAAGAGAAATAGAAATGAGTCACCAAATATCAAAGTTGCTGATTAAAACTAGGAACCAGGGTAAAACTAGTCCCTAGTTAATCGCTTGTTTTAATTATTTAAATAAGATATTCATCCAATAATCAATAAATAACAAAAAACAGGAAAACTCCAATCAGAATTACCTTTCCTTAAAATACAAAAAATTAAAGAAAAACATTGCTAAAAACTAAAATAAAACAAAATTCAACCAAAAGCCTGAAACCACATCTATAAATCAGTTCTTTCATCATTAATAGATAATGGTTCTTTGTTTAAACTCAAATATAACCGAACAAGCAGGACATTGAGAAACAATTTCCATTGATTGTGTTTCTCTTTCTGATTAGGGAATTATAATGAATCAGTAATGAATTTCCCAATCACAATCACAGCTACAAATGTACATATTTATCGCAATACTAAGGAGATGTAACACAAAGACCCAACATCGCACACACCAGTAACCAGTAAAGACTCGAAGCTTCTGTATTTTTGTGGTTTTTGTTTATTTAATAATAGATTAATTACCATACACTTAACCGAGAGAGTCCTATTCGTAACCATACACACTAAATATGCACAAAATTTTGTTGTATTGTTGTAGGAAAAAAAAAGAGGGTAATTGTGGGGCGAAATCAACGAACTAAGCGAACAAAGTAAAGTACAAGTGCGATTCCGTTTGCCTTTGCACAATTCAAGTACAGCGATGGTGGAGTAGTTAGAAATTAGATATATGGGGCTGATCTGGAGGGGATTGGGGGTTTTGGTTAATGGTAGGACAAAGCAGAGTTCTTTAATTCAATCGCTAATCGCGTATTAGAAAAGGTTTATATATAAAATAATGTTCACATAACAATTGTTTTTGTTTGTTTTGTGTTTTGAATTTTTTTTGTTGCCTGGTTTTCAGATCATCTTCAAGTTCTCCGTTCTCCTTTCATTTGCATTTTCAATTCGTTTAGCTAACTCGCGTCCGTATTTTTAAGCTGCATGCTAAACATAAAATATAGTTATATTTATAGATAGATTTTCTGTAAAGGGGGTGTTTTGCTGTTTATCCTCGCCAGAGCCAGCGCCATAGCCATAGCCAGAGCATTAGTTGGCCCTGGTCATGCCATACACGTTCTCATCTGAGTAGGCAATGTACAGGAAATAGTCCTCCTCGTGGTGTTCCTGCAAGACAATTGGTAATTGGGATTAGTAATCGGTTGGACCAATGACATGGTGGTACAACGAACCTGGTACAGGGAGCCCATGGTAGCCGATGTTGGTGGAATGACGTTGTTCACGAAGAAGAAGAGTGCATCCTCGGGACGCAGGTGGATGCGCTTGCGAATGAGGAAGTAGAACTGGCCGACGGTCAGGTCCGAGGGCACCAGGTACTTCTTCTTGTCCAGGTCACCGATGCGCGCCTTGGGGGCCTTCTCCACGATCACCTGGCAATGCAAAGCAGGAGGTTAGTAAAAGTGTTTGTTCGAAACAGCCTTACGTGCCAAAAACATTTCAACATCCATGCATATTTGGCAAAACAACATTTCTGAGCTTAAACTCGACTACGTGCTACCTTAGGCAATAATTATGGGCTCAGGTTCTGATAATTTCGTGCTTACATTGTTCAAAAGAAATTCCTTTTTTAATATGGGAATTTATAAGCGCAAAAAAAAATGTTCTAATGTTGGTGTTTCATATATATATATAACAGAAGATAATTAAAATAAAACGTAACATAATCGTAATATTCTAAAATAAATTCCCAATTTTCAATTGCTCTGGTATTTGTTTTAAACTTAAACAGAAAATAGAAAAATAATATATAATTTAGAACACATGAAACAAACTTCAGCAGAACTTAATTGGCAATCATTTCAACCTCGAAATAAATTTGTTTTTATTTCTTGATGTTGTAATTAAATAAGCTAAAATTGGAATTTAAGTCGAGCAATTTCGTACTTAAAACAAGTTATTTCATCACCTAAACATAAGGAATTTCGTAACTTCAAATGCTTATAGAAATTCGTCATTGCTTTGCTTTAGAACTGCCAATTAATAAAATTAGCTAATTTAAATTCTAGTATTTGGTTTGCTTAGTAGTTTCCGATATTTCGGAATATATACCGTAGTTGCCAAATATATAAGTATTTCTAATTTATTTTGGAACCCCAAGGGATCCTTTCATTTGTAGCCTGATGGTTTCCAGTTAACCCCGGGCCAAAATGAATATCCCAACTGGTTTTCCGCCAGCTATGGAAACAGGAAGCAGGGGGCCGTGGACCGTAGGCACCAACATAATGAATACCAAATTAGCAAACTGCTTATCACTGCCTTGCCTTGCTATATCCCCAAATACTGCCGAGTTATCGAATCTGGTTTAGCGTCATTGGCCGAACTCAAGGTGTTTGCTTGGCTGCTACATTCTGTGAAGTTTAGTATAGTATAGTCGTGCTATATAGAATTCGGATATATATGGTCCGACGACCAGCTGGCCTTGCCCCTCCGCTCAGCTGTTATGTGATTTGTGGTTTGTGCGCTTGCCAAAAAAAAAAAAAAAAAAACAAACGAAAATTTCACACAAACAAACAACAGTCCGAGGGCAAACAAAGCGAATTGAGTGTTATATGTAAATAATATTATATGATGCACTTCTTGTCTATGTAGCCAGAGATAGGGGCACCTTCGGGGGCCTGCGAAAGGGAGTTTGCTGATAAGGTGGTGAAATTCCAGTCAATATCAGGGAAAACAATGGAATAATGGTACTCTCTTTCTCTCCCCTCCTCTCTCTATCTATCCTTTCTCCCCTGCACCTTGTTTTCTGTTTTCTGTTGTTTTTTGCTTTTCATCTATGACTAATTCGAGTGTTTTATTTTTTTGCAAGCGTTTGCGTGTGCAAACAAAAACAAGCAAAAACAAGCTCTTGCGTATGTATTGGTAAGCGATTTGTTTTTATGCGCAGTATTCACTTGTTTTTGCAAGCAAACAAACCGAAAAATGAAAATCAAAAACAACTGGTTGTGGGCTGGAAGGGGGTTGCTGAGCAGAGCAGAGAGAGAGGAGAGGACGCAGAGAGATGCGAAAGGAGGGGGTATAAAACAACAACACTTTAACAGCTGAGCAAGTGAAACGACTAGATCACACACACACACACACTCGCACTCACTCACTTGAAAAACAAAAAAAGAACAAAGCAGCTTCTGTGTGTGTGTGTGTGTGAGTTTGTACCATTTGAATTTCATTAGATCGCGTTTTTTCTTGCTTTTATACATATGTTTCCGCAGGTGAAAATGCATTTTATGCAACCAACTGAAACACGCATTTAGCCCGCTTATCTGGCCAACAGATGCGAAGTTATTTACAAGACCTCTCCCCCCTTATATATGCGCAGTATTGATTTTCTTCGGTACAATACAAAAAAAAGCGAACGACGCAAAACAAACGCATACATACACACGCGCACACACACACACACACAAACACACTCAAATACTCTTATATATATGAAGAGCAATACTTACAGGCACACGGTCTGGATATTTACGTCGGATCTTGTCCCCCTCGGCGCGACGCTTCTCGAATGCGTGCTCCTCCTTGTACTGGAACTTCATGATGGTGGCTAAAAGGTAATTGGCTAAGAAACGCAGTTTTCGCTTTTCACTCTTCGCCCGCTGAGCAACAACAACAATAGCAGCTGTATATAGGGGGTCTCGGTTGCCGTGTGTATGTGGTATGTGTTTTGGGTTTCCTCTGTCGCTGTCGCTGGCGCTGTCGGTTTTGTGAATGCGGTCCGCTGCTGTCGGTCGTGTATTATAGTTGCAGGGCTGGAGAACCAGTGGCCATCGGCGCTATCGATACTATCGATTGTTGTCACTGCCCAGCCATCGATGGGGTAGCCATCACTATCGACAGCGAGCGAATTTAAAATTTGTTCAATGCTGATGTTGTTTTGTAATTGCAGATGAACCAAAACTATATAAATTACATACAAGTACTTAATTTGAATGCAACTATCCCAGAGGTCGTCTTTTAAATCTCAAAATAAGCCAAAGAATACTGACCATTTAAAATTTTGGAAGGCAGCAATCATAACAGTCATAAATTGTTGCATAGTGGGTCGTAGCAGGTAGTGGTGGATAAACTAGTAATTAAGTTTACCATTGTTAAGAAAAAGAACAAAACAAAACTAAAATTAATAAACAAAATCTTAATATTTGTAGTCTTTAATAAATGATAACATTAAAAAATAGTTTAAATCCTTATGTACGTTTTACGACCTGCACTATCGATAATATCGATGCAGAGTACCAAAAAGGACATGGTCACACTAGACTGCAAACATTCTAATATTTAAATTATAATAAATAAATATAAAAAAAAAACTATTTATTAGTCTCCTAGCGGTCTCACAGGACTTCTTAATAAAATTTTCCACAGTTAGAAAAGTTTCTTTAAAAATCATGTAGGTTTCAGTTACATATGTGTATTGGATTCTATTAGGGGTAGGTAGGCAGGTCATGTTAATTAACGGTAGTAACGGTTGATTTAGGGATGGAGCAAAGGAATTGATAATCAATCAAATATAGTAAAGGCATTTAACACACATGCAAATGCAAAGCAAATGAAACAAATCGATATTTCGCGGCTCTGCTAACTTTAAAGTTAAAATAAATAAGATTTACAGAGCGGATTGCCAACTAAGGAAACTGAACCTGAAAT
This sequence comes from Drosophila setifemur, assembly GCA_021224005.1. Classification (NCBI taxonomy): domain Eukaryota; kingdom Metazoa; phylum Arthropoda; class Insecta; order Diptera; family Drosophilidae; genus Drosophila; species Drosophila setifemur. The sequence continues at coordinate 785,538 of JAJJHY010004047.1, forward strand.
CATTCTGGGATAGGGCTGACAATGCATACGGTAATATCGATAACTATCTTCGATATATTCTGTTAATTAAAAAGTGCATATCGATAGCTTATATTTGGCAATTTGATCTTGTATTTTATCTACATTACTTTTGAAATGATCTATTTTGTTTCTTTAATTTCTGTCAAGACGAAACCTTATTTAATGATACTAGGTTTTTAATTTTATAAAAACTTTTTACAAAAACTAATTATTAAAAATTGTAATTTGTTTATGTCTTTGACTACACCTTAGGCGCCAACGTATTTTTATTTATGTAGTAACTAAGAAGAAAAGGTTAAGACGCCTGTACTCTTAAAATTATTATATTATTGTCCCACTTGTTAAATAAATAATATTTTTAGTTTAAGTGAATAAAGAAATAAAAACATATTTAATCAGTTTTCGACAACCCTAAAACATATCAACTTGGCCACACCTAATCGAAGCCGGTTACTCTTTCAGATATTCACTAGCACCGGCAAATAAATGTAAATAAAACAATTTTGACATACTAAAACAAACACTTTCCGACGTACTTATTTTTTATATTATTAATAAAATGCTTTATTAAATATACATATATCTACATATATATATTTATATTATTAATAAAATGCTTTATTAAATATACATATATCTACATATATATATTTTTATTATATCTATCTCAAAAATGTTTTAAATTTTATTTTATTTAAAATGGCGCTAGATGGCGCTAATGCGTAATGAAAGCAAAGAATATAAAAATATTTACTTTTACAATATCCAAAACCTCTAGCAATTGCGAAAAATAAAGAAAACAGAAAAAATATTTTTTAAATAAATATCATTAAAAAATGCCCAAATCACTTATATTTTATGTACCTATACTTTTTTGTTTTTCATGTTTTGAAAACCTTGCATATACAGTGATGAGCGTTTTAATAGAAGTGAAAACCCAATTGGTCAATAATGAAGCAAAAAACAATGTTTATGGTATTTTTGTTGTTGAATATTTTTATTTTATATTTCATTTAAAGGAATTAAAAATATAAGGGCGCGACTTCATGTTGTGTGGATGTTGATTTCAACTGCGCATTCCCATTAATAGGCGAGTAAAAGAAAAACCCAAAACTAACGGTACCAAGCGGATAGTTTTCTGTGAACAAGAACTACTATTTTTGGGCTCATCACTGTATAACATTGGCGAGTCTGTATTTTCCAGATGAGTACTCTCCAAGAGCCTCAAAATTCTCACACTATCCGCGAGAGAAACGAAGGCGAACACAATGGTTGGAAACTCGTTTCAGGCTGAGAAACGGATGCACAGCGGAGTGGCATTGTTTAAAAGAGAACGCGCAAGCCGGACCGTCCGGCAACGCCGCAGAGGCACACACAGGCACAGAACCGCTGCGAGTGTATGGGTGCGTGAACAGGCGGAACAGGCAAAACGCAAAAACGAGCGAATCGCAAAAAACAGGGACGTAGTTAACTTGGGAGGGGGTGACTGTGTGACTGCGTGTATACCGAATGATTAATGCCCATGGCCATGGTTAGGAGAGAACAATGTTCTGCGAATGGGGAGGGAGAGAGAGAGATAAAAGAGAGCGGGATTTAGTATTATTCAAACATTTTCAACACCCGCCTTATTTCGGATTCCGAAAAACGGGTTTTCCAACCGGCTGTTGGCTGAGGGCAGTGGGGAATGGAAAGCGGGAAAATGCCGCAAACAGATGGGCCGCATCGAGTATCGATACACAACACGAGATGTGTAAATAAACTAATGGGACTGATCTTTTTTTCAATGTTTTATTCAAAGAAGATTATAATGCAATACTGTCTCCTTCAAAATAGTTCCCTTGGGAAGCAATACAGCGCTGTAGACGGTTCTTCCAGTCATCATAACATTGCTGGAAGTCTGATACTGGAATAGTATTCTACTCTTCCGCGATCATTCTGTCAACCTTTGATCTAAACTCACAAGATCCCGAACTCAGTTGACATTTCCATCGTTGTTTGCAGTCGAGGGCCTTCCGCGTCGTGGTTCATCTTCAATGGACTCTCTTCCTTCTGAAAATGCCTTAAACCACCGAAACACCTGGGCCCTTGACAAAACATTTTCTCCGTAAGCCTGCCGAAGATTTTTAAATGTATCAGTTGCATTGTATCCAAGTTTGACGCAAAACTTGATAGCACACTGTTGCTCGAAACTAATGCCACTCATACTTGGAACGCACAAGATCAAACAAGAACGAAAACTAATGCTACGGGCAAACAGATGACTGTAGGGAGTTCAAACTGGAGGCTTATCATCGCATGTGCACTTGACGGTGTTTGAAGCCGCTCGCCTCCAGCGTTGCCAGATTGGGAGCGACGTTGCCAGTCCCATTACTTTATTTACACACCTACGTATATCGCATATCGCCTGCGCCGCACGTACCTACAGTGGTGTGTGTCAGCGAGGGTAAAATGAGCGAATCGCAGGCACAAAGCGGGGACAGCTAAATTGCAGCTGCTATATTGCTCGCACCGCCGCCGTCCAACGACGACGACGACAACTCGACTCTCGTCTCGAGTCGAATCGAATGGAATAGGGTAAAAACGGCAATGGCAACAACAGCGAATGATGGCGGTAAAGCGAACCGATGTGAAAAGCAAACGGGCGATAGGCGAACAGAGTGGATGCAGGGGCGTAGCCGCCGGAGGGGCTTCGAACTTGACTCGACTGTTAAGTGGGCTGGTTTCAAACTGGAATTCACAAGGGGGGTCGAGACTGGTTATGATCGTATCTTGGTTATTGGTTATCTGGCAACTGTTTAGCATTTTGTGCAATCTAAGCTTGAGTTAGTGAGGCTGTAATTTCTGGTCATTATACAGCCACACTTAAGCAGTAGCTTTTTTAAATTCTTAATCCCCAATAATAGTAATGTTAATTATATTACTTGAGCATTTATAAAACTCATACAAACAACTATTAGGATCAGTCAATGTCTGTTATGGCCAGCTGATCAGCTGATTGATCGCAATATTATGACATTCATGGGTTGCAAATATGCATTTCCCTTGCCATAACCCAGTTCGTGCTTGCACAAGCGGTAGAACAAATTCAAAGCCTGACGCATATCCGCACCCCCTCATGAATAATCGCACAACGACGCCGCTGCTGCTACCGCAACTGGCACGACAGCGGCAGCGGCAGAAGAGAGAGAGAGAGAGAGAGCGCGCGCGAGAGAGCGGCGGCAGAACAAGCACACACAGACGTCGCCGGCAAGCGAAACGCTGACGGGGTGCCACAGAGAGACTCAGATACAACATTCGGTCGGCGAGAGCGGGCGAGATAGCGATAGCTCCTGTTACCACTTCGTAGTTGTTGTTCCACCAGCTGCACGCTATCCTTTTGTGGTGTGTTGTCAGGCTGCTGCTGCTAACTGAGCCGAACCCCCTTGCTTTGGTCGTTTGCTAGCGACGCCCCTGGCCCAGGCGCACACAAGCAGGCAGGCAGAGAGAAGAAGAAGCAGCAGCACAAGCGAAGCAGAAGAAGAAGCAGAGAGAAGCAAACGAAACGAAACGAAACAGCAGAAACGGCAAACAGCAACAGCACAGCACAGCATAGCGCAGCACAGCACCAGAGACCAGACCAGCAGAGGCAAAGGCAAAGGCAAAGCTGTGGAGTAGTTGTTTGGATGTGGACGGAACGGAAGACTGGCGGCGACTAACCCAAAACCAAAACCAAATATACATGCTGGCGGTGGCAATCGCAGCAGCAGCAACGCATCAAAGGTAAGCAAAGCTAAGCAACGCCAACGACAACGCCAACGCCAGCGACGGATTCCGTTCCGACAGATCCGATCCGATCGGATCCGCACACATTCTCTTCCGATCCGATCCGTTCCGTTTCGTTCAGATCGGTTGGTGTGGTTCAGTTCAGTTCTGTGCAGATGTGTTCTGTTCTGTCGAAGTCGGATCCCAATCGCCATCTGAATCTTTCGCTGAGCTGAAACTCGGCTAGCGAATCTGAATGATGTGTTTTAGTTGGCTGGCAGCGAGCATGTGTGAGTGTGCCTATCTTTTCTGCTCGTCCACCGTTCGTGGGTGAAAATCTGTTCTCAGCGTTGCCGTAGCCAAGAAAAGAAGTACGGAAAAGGCATTCGTTTATTATTGCTAGCATTCGTATTATTTATTGTTTTTCTTATTGTTGTAAAATATACGAAAAAGAAATTTTCTGCTGCTGCTGCTGCTTCTAATGTGTGCGTGTGCGTGCGAGCGAGAGTGTGTTTGTGTGAGCCCCGCTCGCTCTCTATGGGTGTGCGAGAGCGTTCGCCCGTATGTGTGTGTGTGTTTGTTTGTGTGTGCCTGTCAGTCCGCCTCTGTGTGTGTGTGTGTGTGTGTGACGGACCAAAAAGAACCCGACAAGCGACGACGACACTGTAAAAATTCGATTTGTGTGTTGTGCACGGTAGAAGCGAGAAGAATTTTGCGCATAGAGTGCGATTATCGGACTGAGCAAATACAACAAATAACAGACGCAGCAGAAGCAGAAGAAGCAGCAGCGGCGCTACTAACAGTAATCAATCGCAGCCAAATCAAATCCCTGTTCCTGTCCCCGTCCCTGCCCCCTCCATCGTAACTGTAAAACTAATTGTGTGCCTTCTCTTCTCTTCTCGCCTCCCTCCTTACCTCGCCTCTCTCCTCTCGCCTCTGCTCTCTCCACTTCACTCTCTCTCGCTCATTCGCTCTCTCCTCTTTGGCTCCTGCTTCGGCTGGCTCTTCCTCTTGCCAAACTTCTGCCGCTGATGGCTGGCCGTGTCTTCCTCTTCCTCCGCTTGGCTCTGCAACATTTTGCCGGTGTGCGGAATAGCAGCCCGTACATTGACACAGGAGCATCGGAGACGGAAGGATAACAGAGCAGCCGGCTAGCGAGCGATTGAGACGAGCTGAGATAGATATAGACAGATAGAGCGTGAGAGAGAGAAAGAGATTGCGAGCGTTCATAGCGTTTTCAGCAAGCGGAGCAGCCAGCCAACGTCCTGGGCCGCTCTCCATATCATCATCACCACCACCACCACCTCCAGCACCTTCATCCGCTTCACCCCACAGCAGAGGGCAGGATCGGAGCCATTGGCGGCATCATTGGCATAACCCACACCACCATCAGCAGAAGACGACGACGAGAATGTCCAACGGAAAGGCAACGGCCTCGTTCTTCGAGAACGGGAGCACCACACAGTTCGAGTACTGCTTCCAGATGTACCCGCAGGTGCTCAAGCTGAAGGCGGAGAAGCGCTGCAAGAAGCCGCAGGAGCTGATCCGGCTGGACCAGTGGTACCAGAACGAGCTGCCCAAGCTGATCAAGGCCCGCGGCAAGGACGCGCACATGGTCTACGACGAGCTGGTGCAGTCCATGAAGTGGAAGCAGACGCGCGGCAAGTTCTATCCGCAGTTGTCCTACCTGGTCAAGGTTAATACACCGCGCGCCGTCATCGCCGAGACGAAGAAGGCTTTCCGCAAGCTACCCAACCTGGAGCAGGCAATCACCGCTCTGTCCAACCTCAAGGGCGTCGGTACCACCATGGCCTCGGCTCTGTTGGCAGCCGCCGCTCCCGACTCCGCCCCCTTCATGGCCGACGAGTGCCTGATGGCCATTCCCGAGATCGAGGGCATCGACTACACCACCAAGGAGTACCTCAACTTCGTCAACCACATCCAGGCCACAGTGCAGCGCCTCAACGCGGAGGTGGGCGGGGAGACGCCGCACTGGTCGCCGCATCGCGTCGAGCTGGCCCTCTGGTCGCACTATGTGGCCAACGACCTCAGTCCGGAGATGCTGGACGATATGCCCTCCCCGGGGTCAGCCTCTGCCGGCACTGGCAGCACGAACGGCAGCCTGGGCAAGAGCAGCAAGGTGCTCGACGGCGACGATACCAACGATGGCGTGGCCGTCGACCTGGATGACGAGAGCCAGGGAGCAGGTGAGATGGATCTCTGATCGGGGTTTACATAGCAAAGGAGTTTGAACTCTTCTCCGGAAATTTGTCAGTTTTATTAGAGGTCTTTGACTTTGTAGGGGAAATATTTAGATATATAACTATGATTCCATCAAATTTGATGTAATATTCATATGGAAATACTTCTATGCTTAATTTATAATCTTTAGAGCCTTTGGTTGATGTTTATATCTTGATATGTCATAGTTTGACAAGCTGATAGATTGATCATAATGTCACAATCCTGATAGTTCCGATTGAATTGATTAGGGCTTTGAAGCTATAGAAGATGATTTTCCTGTCACAAAAATCATCTTCTATAGCTTCAAAGCCCTAATCAATTCAATCAAGTCGAAAGTTCCATTTATTTTATATATTTGTAATTAAAAAGGGAATAATTGCGACAATGGTAAACTATCCATTAATAAAGGATAAAATGTTAATATCTTTATATCTTTATGAGTAATTGGTAATATAACACTGCAAGTTTTTATTAAAATTTATGTTGTATTTCTCACAATTACTTCTAAAAATATGACAAATGTCTCCTATTAATATTCGCAATCAATATTAATTTAAATTATTTTTAATAACATTCTTTCTGAAAGTAAAAAAGTAATAGTTCCTAATAATAATTGCGATTATTCCTATTAACATACTATAAATTATTTATAATAGTATGAGGAATAATCACGATTAATATTTAAAGACGTTTCCCAAAATAATTTATATAGAACAATTAAAGGTATTATTTGGTACAAATGAATATATTATTTGGAATAGTCACGATTATTATAAGATATGCTTGATAGTATTTCAAACTATTCTAATCAATATTCGAAGTGAAAGCTTCTTTTGAAAGACGTTATAATATCAAAAACTGTTAACTGTTCGCACCTCACTTGATTTGGCAAAGATTTCTGGGGGAAAAGTAACAGTTTCCAATGCTATACCTTCGACCGCAACTAACTAACCACTGATGCCTAACCCAATGTCTTTCCGCTCTCCCCCAAGGTGGTCGCAACACTGCAACCGAGTCGGAGACGGAGAACGAGAACACCAATCCGCTGCAGACGGGCGATGGCGATGCCATCAAGAGCAACAGCAACAGTAACAGTAACAGCAACAGCAACGCAGCTGCCGTTGGAGCCATGCAGGACGGCGACTCCAACTTCGTGTCGAACGATTCCACCTCCCAGGAGCCGATCATCGATGACAACGACGGCACCACACAGACGACGGCCACCACCTCGACGGAGGACGGAGAGCCGATGGCCATCGGCATTGGCATGGGAATGGGCATTGGCATCGGCCTGGCCGGAACTCCGTTGGCCAGCGACTCGGAGAGCAATCAGGAGGCGCCGCCGAAGACGAACAGCCTGACCAATCTGGACCAGCCACAGCCCACGAGCCAGCAGGCGCCGAGCCTGCCCCACAATAACAACAAGCAAATCGCCACCAACAATGGCCAGGCGGCTGCTCCAACAGCTCCAGCACCTGAAGCGGGAGCTCCAGTGGCAACTGAAGCCAGCAAAGCGGGAGGACCGAGTGCAGCAGTGGCTGCGGCCAACGGGAATGGCAACGGCAACGGTGTCCTCGGCGACGAAGAGGAGGAGGACGAGGAGGAGGAGGACGAGCTGGACGAGGAGGATGAGAACGAGAACGAGGCGGAGCTGGAGGCTGACGAGAGCAACAGCAGCAACGGCATCGTTAGGGACAGCAAACTGCAGCAGCTGGCGAACAAAGCGGCGGAGGCGGGAGAGGGCACGGGAGCGGAAGCAGAAGCAGGAGCGGATGCAGCAGCGCCAGCCATCGGACAGAAGCGCACCGCACTGCACTGCGAGATGGAGTTGAACAATACAGGCTCCGGAGTGGGTGTCGTCGGCGTGGGGGAGAAGTCGCCGGAGCTGAAGAAACTGCGCAGCGAATGAGGCGGGCGAGGATGAGGATGAGGATACGGATACGGATGCGAATACGGAGACGGATACGGAAACGAAAACGGGGATCGGTTCGGTTCGGTTCGGCTTGCCGCGTATCTGGTGGAAAGACATATGTATGTAGTGCAGTTGAGTCGACATAGAGACATAGAGCAACATTACCTACACTTTACCACAACAACATTCAAGAAATTCTACTATTAAGCAACTAATTATACATACATATAATATATTATATATATATACAACATATAACGAGAAGCAAACACACAGCACACCCCGCCACACCACCCACACCACCACATACAACACACAGCATAACACACCACACCACACGACACTCACAAGACATAACAGCTCAGAAGATTAGGACAGGTCCAGATCCGGTCAGATCACAGGAGAAGGAGATCCCGAAGCAAGTACCGCAGACATTTCAATAGCATTAGGAGCGCGCCAAGATGAGGAGCAGGAGCAGAAGCAGAAGCAGCAGAGGAAGCAGGAGCAACAGAAGCGGGAGCAGGAGCAGCAGCAGAATCAGAATCAGAATAATCAGAATCCGATCAAGAGTTCAGATTGCAACGTTAACGTAAATATAGTAATTGAAACGAAAAGCAAATACATACAAGCATAGTAACTATAACAAGATCCGATGCAAATCGATATTTTTACACAGTGAAATGAACATTTAAATATATAAAGAAATTTACAAATGCCGCAGTTGCCCACTACATACAAAAAACAAAACAAAACAAAACGAAAATGGAAATAAAAACAAAAACAAAAGCGTAAGAATTAACTTAAAATGGATGGAAAAAAGAAAACGAAAACGTAAACAAAACAAAACAATAATTATAATAAAAACAGAAAAATAATTTATATACATAAGTATATAAATTTAAAAATAAATCAAAACTTG
>JAJJHY010004047.1:794404-839227 GCA_021224005.1 Drosophila setifemur
CCGCCCCCTCAATATATTTTCGCACATTCTGCCAACAGCAACTCGCGCTCTCTCTCACACAACAAAAAGCAAACAAAAGCAAACAAAAAGCAAAAACAAACAGCACTCACACCACACACACAACTCGGAAAAAACGACAAACAAAGCGAAACGAAACACAACAACAAACAAACTCATTTCAAACACTAAGAAATTTTTGTGGTCGTAATTGTAATAATATAATTTATATTTTATGTGTACAACTTTTTTTTTAACTATACATATACTGAATTTTTTATAATTTATACGATAATCACTTTTCATTTGATTCCCCACGAGAAACGGAAAACTGCATCGAACTGCTGCACCCGGCGCAGCTCGCAGATCGCTCGCTCTCTCGGGAGCGACATGGACTCCAAAAAACCAGAAAAAAACAACCAACACCATCTCAAAATTATAATCATTTTTATTATTAGTAGCATAAGTCCAAATAAAATGTGAAATATTAAGAGAACACACGTCAACATAAAAGTGAAAACTGAAATCACCGAGCAGTTTCGAGTTCTTGGATTCCTGCCTAGACGGAAAGAGAGAGAGAGAGAGAGACGGGTAGTGGAAATTTCAAAATCTCGGTTTACAAAAGCGTTAGATTATGGGATTATCGAAATCGATTGATTTGATCGGCATATCGGCTTAAGTACACGTCGATGTACGAGGCCTGGCAGCTCTATGATAGTGCTTAGTTCAAGCTAGTCTGGCAACTCGTTTTCTAGAGACGAACCACAAGCCGATAGTTGTGTTGCAATATGAGAAGTTGTAGGAAAACTGTCAATATTAATGTTTTTGTTGGAATGGTTTTTGTTTACGACTGACAGTAAGCTTTCTGTTCTATAGAATACAATAATCCAATTATGTTTTATTTTCTGGATGGGTAAGCAAACATTTTATAAAAGTTCAAAACTGCTAAATAATTTATATATATTATTTGTACATTTAAGAACAGCCCAACTGCATTTACTCGATATGTAAAACTTTCAGATCTCTTAAAGATCAGCAGCAGTTTTTGCTGCATTTTCCCGAGAATTTTTAAAATAAAGCAACAATCAATGCAATCATTTTACAAACTTCACAAAAATCTTTTAGTTTTTAATTTTTAATATTATTTGGACTAACTACATAAACATATTTAAACAGCTCCTGTCCCCGACCCCGAATACACAGCTCAAAAGGGGACCGATAGCCACCGCGAACTATCGGTGGGGGCGGAGGAAGAACTAGAACGCGAATCCGCTGCGATACTATCGGCCGAGGCCAGCAATCGGCTTGACCTCACAGCACTTGCCAAAGGAAAACACAGGAACAGAAACATACACAACGGCGAGCGAATTCGCACCCAATTGCAAGTGCCACGACTGCCGATCAGGCTAATCCCGCTGCCTCCGCCTCCGCCTCCGTCTCCGCCTCTGGCTCGGCTCTGGCACTGCCTACGCCTCTGCTTGCGCATCTTCCTCCCGACCTTCCTCCCCCTCCTCCTCCCCGCGGGCGCATCAGAAGTTCTTAATTGGAGTCAGCGGACGACGAGCGGCAATTGCCCGCCCCCTTCCCCCCACAAAGCGAAGCAGCAGCAGCAGCAGCAGTACCCACCCTCCATCGCCCTCCCTCGACCATGTCAGAGCTTGGCTTTAATTGCGGGACGGTCGGGACACGAGCTTAAGCGATCTAAGTCCGGCGGTGACTATGCCCCGGACAATTAGCGACTCCAGCAGCAGCGACTCCGAAACGTATTCCGCCTAGAGAGCACCGTTGGACCTGGATAGGATCGGCTTGGCTTGGACTTGGATTGAACTTTGACAGCCACAGGGATCTAGAGGCATCTAGAGCCAGGATCCAGACGAGATGCTGCTGGTGCGACAGCTGTTCGGTGCTTCGGCCAACTCCTGGGCCCGCGCCCTCATCGTCTTCGTGCTGGCCTGGGTGGCCCTGGTCTACGTGTTTGTGGTGAAGCTGACCAGCACCCAGGGCCAGCAGGCGGTGGGTGAGAGCGAGGTGAACGCCCGCCGGATCACCCAGGCGCTCCAGCTCCTCGAGCACACGCGCCAGCGAAACGAGGAGCTCAAGCAGCTCATCGACGAGCTGATGAGGTACGTATGATGCGGTGGCCTGGTCCGGGATCAGGAACTAACGCAAAACAACTGTAATCCATTGGTTTCGGCCAAATCGAATTAGCATGCATACCCGTACCATGTCAACATCATAGGGAGCAGGTTTTCTATTTTTTTAACTGTTTAAAAATATGTAGATTGTTAATATATATATACAGTATATATATATGTACATATGTTGCTATGATTCTTAGGGAACCAGTTTTCTGTATTCTGTTTTAATATTTAAAATATGATTCTTTGTCAAAGAAATAGAATCGATGGAATAGGGCTTTGTAAATTAAAAATTTTGAATCCATTTGTTCTGGATAAATCGAATTTAGATTTAATACATTTGTAATTATAAAGGCAATAAAGGCAAAGGTAACAAGTTTTTTGTGCTGGTAACAAAAATAAGTTATTTTTAGTACATTTGTTGTGACTAAATTAAGTAAACATATATATATAGATATGGTTTCAAAAGACAACAGACAGAGTACGTTTTTTGTTTCAACAAAACAACCTGCAATATTTGATTTACATTCCAGATTCAGGCTATGAATGGAACACTTGTTCCACTTGTGATCTATATTTGAATGGATTTATTTACCTAAAGATCCTTTATTGGGTTTTTAAATACATAAAGTTTAATGTTGTTATCTTAAAGAGATCTTAATAATATCAAATAGTTCGAAGAAAAGAATAAGATCATCAGGAATTAAATGGAAATTGGGCAAACCATTCCTTAAAGAGTAATTACATTTCCAGTATATAATACATTTAAAATATAGCAAATAACAATGTTATTTAGAATTAAAAACGTCACCAAAGCCCCTTTTGAAATTGCGCCATGCAAACCATGCATGCCATCATGATCTGTCGCCGGTGGTCGGTGGCTAATTATGCGTGGCATGTCGCCAGATTACATGCGATAAGCGGCTTACTCACCCAATCCTCTCCTATGTACATACCTATACATACTCATATGTGCACAAATTCATTAATACTCGTTTGTTTATGTATGCAGCGACCAACTGGACAAGCAGAGCGCCCTGAAACTGGTGCAGCGCTTGGAGAACGATGCGCTGAACACCAAGCTGAATGCGGATAACGTGGGTCCCGAGCCGGAGACCATGTTCGAGTCGGCGCCCGCCGATCTGCGCAGCTGGAACAGCGTGGGCGAGGCGGGGCCGAACGATATCCTAGAGGCAGGGGACCGACCAGGTCACACCGAGTTCGAGCCCAGCCTGGAGTACGAGTTCACGCGCCGGCGCATCCAGACGAACATCGGCGAGATCTGGAACTTCTTCAGCAGCGAGCTGGGCAGGGTGCGCAAGGCGGTGGCGGCCGGGCATGGCAACACCGACCTGGAGCAGTCCATCAACCAGGTGCTGCTGCAGGGCGCCGAGCACAAGCGGTCGCTGCTGAGCGACATGGAGCGGCTGCGTCGGGCCGATGGCTACGAGGCCTGGCGCCACAAGGAGGCCCAGGAGCTGAGCGATCTGGTCCAGCGTCGGTTGCACCACCTCCAGAACCCCAGTGACTGCCAGAATGCGCGCAAGCTAGTCTGCAAGCTCAACAAGGTATGTCCTTGCTCGGAAAATATATGTACTCACGTATAATTAGAAAGTAACTATAAATCGGGAAACTATATCCTATAGCTGCTAGGCAAACGGTCGAACAGTTTTAAGGCAACTGGTCTGCAAGGGTATTCCAAGCTTCGGCTACCGAAGCTAGCCTTCCTTTCTTGTTTTGTATGTAAAATTTAACTACTAATAGAGGTCTTTAAAAGGTTTCGATGTAGCTCAGCTCTACTTTTTTAATTATTGGAACTTTAAGACTTAGCAAGCAGATCCTACCAACTTTTACATATGTACTGTTTTCTGTGTTACATATTTTCTGGTCATGAAATTCCAACGAAAGAAGGAAATTCTATATTAATTTTTACTTAGTATAGCGATAAGCACTCCAAAGTTACAGAATTGTTGTTGTCTTGAATAGTCTGTTACAAATTATAAATTTAAATATTATAGTTTCCGTTCAGGAATTCAAGCAACTTACGAGTATAAGTAATTATTTATTTCGATTTATCTTAGACAATCAGAAGTAACAATTTATTTGTTTGCTTTCAATAGTCTCGTTCGAATATTCAAATTAAATACCAATGTTTCAGTTTTAGTACTTAAAAAAAGCTTAACTAATTTAATTAAAATAGTTATTATATATATACTATTTATTATAGTAAAACCAAGGTTAATAGCATTACTGAATCCTTTGTTAATCCCATTATTAATTCCAATCGTATTATAGGGCTGTGGCTACGGCTGCCAGCTGCACCATGTGGTATATTGCTTTATCGTGGCCTACGCCACCGAGCGCACACTCATCCTGAAGTCCCGCGGCTGGCGCTACCACAAGGGCGGCTGGGAGGAGGTGTTCCAGCCGGTGTCCAACAGCTGCCACGACGCGGGTACCTCCAGCACGTACAACTGGCCGGGCAAGCCGAACACCCAGGTGCTGGTCCTGCCCATCATCGATTCGCTGATGCCGCGCCCTCCGTACCTGCCTCTCGCCGTGCCCGAGGACCTGGCCCCACGTCTCAAGCGCCTCCACGGCGATCCCATCGTCTGGTGGGTGGGCCAGTTCCTCAAGTACCTGCTGCGTCCGCAGACGTCGACGCGGGACTTCCTAGCCGCGGGCATGCGCAACCTGGGATGGGAGCGCCCCATCGTGGGGTGAGTTATTGGGGAAAAAACGATTTTCTCATAGTTTGAAGACCGCTAAACCCTTGTTAACCCTTGCAGAGTTCACGTGCGGCGCACGGACAAGGTGGGCACGGAGGCGGCCTGCCACAGCGTGGAGGAGTATATGACGCATGTGGAGGACTACTACCGTACCCTGGAGGTGAACGGCTCCAGCGTGGTGCGGCGCATCTTCCTCGCCTCGGACGACGCGCAGGTGATTGAGGAGGCGCGCCGCAAGTATCCGGACTACCATATCATCGGCGATCCGGAGGTGGCGCGCATGGCCTCCGTTTCGACGCGCTACACGGACTTGGCCCTGAACGGGATCATACTGGACATCCATATGCTGTCGTTGTCCGATCACTTGGTCTGCACCTTCTCGTCGCAGGTGTGCCGGGTGGCGTACGAGATCATGCAGACCTTGTATCCGGATGCGGCGCACCGGTTCAAGTCGCTGGACGACATCTACTACTATGGCGGGCAAAATGCGCACAACCGGCGTGTCGTCATTGCGCACAAGCCGCGCTCGCACGAGGACCTCCAACTGCGGGTCGGCGACCTCGTCTCGGTGGCGGGCAATCACTGGGACGGCAACTCCAAGGGCAAGAACACCCGCACCAACCAGGGCGGCCTCTTCCCCTCGTTCAAGGTGGACGAGAAGGTGGACACGGCCAAATTGCCGCTCTACCCGGGCGTCTAGTTGGCCGATCGGCACTGGCCCGGGCCCTGGTCCTGGTCCTGGTCCTGGTCCTGGCCCTGGCCCTCCTTGTTGTTGATTGATCAGTGAATCTGTGAATCTGTGAATCTTTGAATCTCTCTTCTGCCGCATTCCACCCGGAATCCCTTGGTGCACTTCGATTCGCTTCGCTTCGGTTCGGTTCTGATCATCATTTCCAGAATCTCAATCGGATATCTCGCTCTCTCTGTCTCGAATATTTGTCCCGTGCTTTATGTGACCCACTTTCTTCGTGTTCGTGTTCGTCTGCAAATTTTACAGTATGGCTCCGGCCCCGTTCACAAATCCGAATCTCGCTGCGATTCGGTTTCTGCATTTGTACAAGTCTTTTATTAAATTGTAAGTCTAAAGCCGAAGAAATTATGTTGACAAGAATATACATAAATATAAATATATATATATATAAATAAATTATATATAGGAGTGCATGTAGGTTCACTAAGCGCAATATAGTCTATCACCTGTAAAATAGTTGAAAAACAAACAAACAAACAAACAAAAAACAAAACAGCAGAGAACGCAAACTAAAAACTAAAAACTGAAAACTAAAAACAAAATCTGATTAACTTTGGGCGTCAATAGCAAAAGAAATAAATAGAAATGTTTTAAAAAGAATGCGAATTGCGTATCATTGTGGATTGGGAAATTCATAAGTGACTTCGGGATGACGGTGTTGATGATTAAGATGATTTTAAAGTATGCATGGGATTTCAGAAGCCAGTACCAGGCGCACAGAAAGCTGCAGAAGGAATTTTTATAAAAAATCCGATAGTTAATAATTAAAATTTTATCATTGGTCACCTGCTGGGGGTTCCTGTTCGCCTGGTAAATTAAATCGAGGAAAAAAGAGAAAAGGGGTGTTCGAATTGAAAATCCGATGATTTAAAATTTCAATTTGTTCGTTGGTCACCTGCGGGGGAAAGAACAACATATTCAGAGACTCACTACCGATTTCCGGTTCAAAATTTTTAACATTTTAAGAGATTTGATTTAATTTTAAGCACTCGCTCTTGATAGCTTAATACCACTTAATAGCTACAGCCGGAAAATGTGGGCCTAAGAATGCAACAATCGAGGTGGCTGATCAACCCACGAAGTACCATGGCCCTCAGAGCTAAAAGAGTGGAGCAGATATAGCCCCGATCTGGTTATATGGAGTGCAGATTTGGGGAATACTATTATAAGAGGATACTGACTGCCCCTGGTATATACGCAAATCCACCCTTCATCGTGATCTGAATCCCTATGGAGTGGAGGAGCAGATCGAAGGGGCGCACTAGTAGATACAGTGATAGGTCCTCTAGTGTTTATCCTGAGGTTTTGCCTTATCTTACTAATATTATAAAAGTGTTAAGAAATGTTTTATGCAGTGTATAATATAATATTAATTTTTTTTTGTGAGACTGCCGCCATGTTCGTCTGGTCCTTTAATTTAAAATACTTTCTATTCCATTTCCGTTTCAACAAATTACAAAAACATATTGGTTCTAAATTGTTAATATTGTACGAGTATGGCATTTCAGAAAGCACTTTCTCTCTGGTACTTAGGCGCACCGATAGCTCCAGAAGATCGCCAATAGTCATTTCAGTATGTTTAATTTTTTTGTTGGATATCCATTAATTTTAAATTGTAATTCGATTGTTGGTCATCGGCTGGGGGTTTCTGTTCGCCTGGTGCTTTGAATCCCAAACCATCAGTTATTCATTCAAAATCATTAACATTCGAGTGTGTGGGATTTTAGGCAGGTAGTTCCAGGCGATAAGAAATCTCTAGAAGATCGACAATAATTATTTCACATAATTTTCACATGTCCTCTAGCGTTTGTCTTTTCTTTACTTACGAGTATATTATAATTGTCTTGTTAATATATATTTTGCAGTTTTCTGGTAAAAATAATAATACCCTCTGCAGGGTATAATAATGATGATTTTAATTTGGAGTTTTAAAGTTTATAAACTTTAAAAGGGATATTTTTTATGCTAAAACAAACAATCGATGAGAAAGCTTAGGAATTACATTTTTTGAATGTACATATATGTACGAGTATATTGTCCCAATAAATATATTTTTTTATATTTTTAGTTCTGTTTGTTGTTCTAATGGTAATTATTAGTGTTTGCCTGGTACGTTTGATCCAATTACCAACAAGTCACGACCCATTTTAAATATAGTTTTAAGGAAAGATATTGGCTGACTGTATTTTTGCAGATTATCAAATTAATAGGTTAATTAAAGCGCCCTTCCATTTAATCGAAATAAAACTTACTAAACAGATATGTACATACATATATTGTGAGTGAAAATGTAACACAATTTTTAGCATCTCAAGTTAGACTAAAACTATTTTACCATACATGCAATAATATAGTTTCAGTTGATTCACATTAAGCAACTTTTCCGCAGAATTTACACTAATCATTACTTCCCTCTATTATTTAAATTAATTAAACTCAAAATCCTAAAACTACGTTTAAAATTCCATAACTATTAGCGGTCAAGATAAATGTAAATAAATAATAAATAAATACAGGTAAACGACCTCAATCCCTGCGATAGTTACAACCGGACGGACATCTGTCAATAATAATTAATACTCGTACGTATTAAATATTTTAGTATGTGGCTTTTTATGGGGTGGGGGGAGTTCAAGAACCCGCCGGCGCCGGTGAAAGTGCAAATTGGTGTTGCGTGCCCTCGTGATGAGTCAAGCAGCTCCTCCCCGGCTCCGGCCCCAGCTCTTGATAGCCGCAGGAATTCCAAGCCAAAACAAGAAAATTCCCAAAAACAAACCAGGGAGAACCCGAAAACCGAACACCGAACACCGAAAACCGATGACCGAAAAAAATGCGAAACGTGATAAGCTTCCCCCACCGGGCAATAAAAAAATAAACAATAATAAATGTGCGAGTGTGGCGCACGCATGTGTGTGTGTTTGCGCATAAATAAATTAAAGTTGAATTGTAATTAAGTACTCAATGAACCGCAGGGAAGTCGTCGTCAGTCGCCAGTAAACACAAAATATGAAACGCAACAACAATGGGAAAAGCTGCCAAACAGGCAGTGGAACCGGCATCTGGAGGATCGCTGGCTCGCCGCTGGATCGTTGGAACGTTGGATCGTTGGACAAGGTCAAGTCGTTGGCAGCTGAGCGGATAAGCCGTCTCATTCCGGGGCTTTGGCTTCTGATAACCGTCGGCCCCGCTCGAGCTTGGGTTGCGTATAAAACATTGCGCCTGCGACCGAGACGATAGCACTTGTGGACATACAGCCCAGTCAACAGCATCCCAGCATCCCAGCTTTCCAGCATCCCAGCATTCCAGCATCCCAGCATCCCAGCTCTCTAGTTTCCCCCAGAGAACCCTTAAATCCAAACAGGATGTCGCACTTCACCGTCACCGTTTCCCTCCTCCTCCTCTGCCTGGCCGTTATCCTGGGAGGCCAAGGCTCGCAGGCAGCCATTGCCCGCGTTAGTTTCAGCAATCCTTGTAAGTAGAGTTACAGGACTTCTCAGATCTGTTCAAAAATCATATACAAAATATGTAGTGTTTTTTTTTGTTTTTGTATGAAAACAAATTTAATTCGTTATATACATTAAATTCAGTAATTCTTTCTCATAAACTTTTAACAAATCATTTAATAGTGTTTAAAAAATGTTTTTTTTTCAAAGAACTAAATAATTCCAAAAGATAGTGTTTAAATCTGTAAACAAATTCAATTAGTTACTTTAAAAGTATAATATTCAAGATTCCCAGTTCTAAATTTCTTCAAACAAATCATTTTAAAAAGTTTTTAGATAGTGATATTTATTTTGGAATTATTGTACCAATACCAAGAATACTGATGCTACCAATATTTGATGATCCCTTAAACTATCTGTGTACTAATTTGTCCTTTGATTAAATTTACTCAGCCTACCCCGGCAAGTGTGTGCTGGATGCCAACACGGTGATGTCGCCCGGCCAGACGGGCAAGGCCCCGAACCATCCCTGTGCCGGAGCCGAGTGCCATGACGGTGGCATGGTCACCATCCGCACCTGCGCCGCCAAGGCCCCGCCCAAGGGATGCAAGCTGCGCGACTTCGTCAACACCAACCGCAACTATCCCGAGTGCTGCGAGCGGGCCTACGACTGCTCCAAGCACATCTAATCGATCTAGTCGATGATCGATGATCCCTATTTAATCGGTATTTTTTTTTTGTTTTTTGTTTGTTTTATTTATTGTGTATACTACAACATAACAATTAAAATGTAAACGCTTAGCAATACAATTAAATAATTTAATAGAATCATTAACAGAAAATACATATGCATGTACGCTTGCTTGTGTGGGTGTAGTTGGGCTAGGATAATGAGGCAAGGACCTGACCCGACTCCGCTCTTCACTCCCCGCGGCACCGGCACCGGCTCCGGCTCCGGCTCGTTCTGGCGTCGGGTAATACATGACTCTGTACATTGGTATATAGCTCACCGCCAGTAGCAGCAGTTGCAACTCTTAGCTAACAAAAAAATCGATCTCAAAATAATAATATATATATCTCGAATAGTAAACACAAATCACAAGGACAAAAAGCTCAGAGAGAGAGAGAGTGAAGAACTCTATACATATGTACAACTGTGCGTATTCCTAGGAAGCCGAACTGAACGCAGAACGAGGCGAAATTGAAAGTCTATATCCAGAGCGAAAGTCCAGCCGGCGGTTGAATCACCTCTTTGTGGGTCCTCTTTTCTCGATTGGTGTGCTTATGCTTATCCTTCTCTCTTCGCAATTGTGGCTGCAAGTTTCCTGTGGGTCTCCTCAGTGTTCCTCCTCTTAGTAACTTTTGCTAATTCGTTTGTTTGTTTGTTGGTTGCTTGCTAGCTTGTTTTTTGTTGGTTTGTTTGTTTGTTTGTGTGTGCTTGGGTGCCAGCTCCTCCAGCGACCACGCCCCCGTTTGCCGCATCCTATCGGCTGAGATTGTTGATGTAGAGCGCGTGGAGCTCGGTGCGCGGAGTATTCTCGAAGAGGGCGGCACGGTTCTGGCCCTCGCCCTTCTTCACCCAGTGACCATAGACACGGAAGGCACATCCATCGATAACCTGCGGATGGGTGATATATATTATTATATATATTTATATATGAAAGATTTATAACTTGGAGGCAGTAGAGTAGCACCAAAATATAGAATAGAGTGCGTTGACTTATCGTATTCAGTAAGAAATTATTAAATTAAAGTATTCAATTGAATTTAAATTTAAGCTAAATGAAAACTAAAGGATCGATATATCTACGATAGCTTCAATTAATTTAGAAAACATATTAAGAATGATAAAAACCAGGAAGTAAATATCATAAATTATACATATTAATTCATAAATTGTAGATTAGGAAAGATATTAACCAAACTATTTTCAAACTTAATACATTGATAGCAACTTTTATTAATTACTTTGTTTGTTTTTAATAAAAGCGAAAGAATTAAACAAAATAATAAAATAATGATCTAAGATGTTTATACTCGAAATTATTTGCGCGAAAACAAACTTGTTTACTTGTTGTTAAAGAGTGTAAATAAAAAAATAACGAGATATTTGTTTTGGTGCTACTGATCTGACTCCGTTTCAGGAGGAGCAGGAAACTCTGTAAATTTTCGAACTCACCTTGCGCAGAACCTTGACGCGGTATGGATCCCGGATCGCCTCCTCAACGTGCAGGGGCTCGGCGGTATAGCGAAGGCGTCTTATCCGGATGACGGCCCGTATCACGAGTATGGCGAATTGGAACTTTTTGCGCGCGTTGAAGCGACTCTGTTTGCGCAGCTAAAGGAGGTTGTGGAGGAGGAGGAGGAGGAGAAAGAGCTGGATTAGATTTCGCGTTTCTCGGAGGCAACTCGCTTTGCGATCGGATCTCGTTTGGCTTCGTGTTTTTGGGGTTAGGTGCACACGGGGTTAGAGTATATAGTTCTTGGGTTAGCACTCGGTTTAGTATCGGTTAATGGTTAATGGTTATTCCTTCAGACAAACACAACTGATGGGGGACAGCGATCGCTTATGTCTCGAGTCTCGTCCCAGTTTTAGTTTTAAATGTTACTCGGAGTTTATTAGTGAAACGTAATTCTTGGATCAATGTTGAATGAGTGTTTAGTGATAGTGTTAGATATTTTTCAGTGTGTCAGGTGTTTCAGGATCAGCAAAGCAAAAACGCACAAACCAAACAGGGTAATCATAATAAGAGACCAAAGGTGAGGGGGTTAGGGGTTAGCGATGGTAGGAGATATACTTGTAGTTTGTCGAGAGAACAACAACCAGGCTGTACATTTACGGATTACCAACTGGCACACGGATATGTGGAATAATGCAGTGAACAGTGAACAGTGAACAAGATATATTTAGAGTACGGAATTTATAGAGACGAGTAAATAGGAATGCAGAGTGGGCGTGGCTGGATGGATGGATATAAATATGTATGCAAATACTGTATGCAAATCTATCTCAGTTTGACTTGGTTTACTCACAAGGGAGTCTCCACAACACCGACTTATAGACACACATCTTATAAGGGCGTTGAGACTCTGACAATATAGAGAACATGACACAAACACAAAACGTGTATAACATCGTAAACAGTGGAGAGATTAAACGAAAAATAATCCGTCAGTGAAACGATCTTTGGCGTTGTTTTTTTTTTTGTTGTTTATATAATTATGGACATGTGGCGGGGTATATAGAAGCCCAAAAATAAATTCACACTCTATAATATTACATTAAAAGAAAAGGAGAAAGGAGTGTGTTTCTTTGGGTTTCTATATACTCGTAGTTCGCCTCCGGTATGCGGGGTTAATCATATTCTAAGACTAGCATGCAAGTTAACCTGACATGGGATCGAAGTTCCTTCGCACAAGTAACACAAAAATGAGAGACACCAGATAATGCGGTTGTGGGTTAGTGACAGGGATCACGAGACTACATCTACTTGGCCAGAGCTACTACACTACACAGAGGTATACGGCGGTAAGCAAGTCAACTACATACAGTTTTTGTAAATATCATCCAGTTCACCCGAGAGATATGTACTAGAGAAAGGTGCATATAATACAAACATTGTGTTTACTCGCTATGATATGACTAAGTGTCAGCTATAAGAGAATACAATAAGAGTCAGAGAGTAGAATGCGTTAGAAGTACTCGAGATCTTAGCCTAGGATAGTACGGCAGAATATATCTATGGGTATGTGTAAATGCGGAAAGCAGCATTAGCCGCTCACTCTGACCGATGTAGCAAGGAATACATGGAAGTCGAAATCAAAATTCCACCCACGGACAGCGTTTCGGTTTAGAGGGAGACAGCCAGCGAGTGAGCGAGTGAGTGGGAGGAGGATAGAGTGAGTGAGTCGAGTTTTCGTGGGACTTATGCTGATATGTGCAGCTCGTCTCTGATAATGGATAATGGAGCGGGAGATGGACTGGCTTTGAGTGGACTGGATGATGATGCTCTAATCGAATCAACTAAAAGCACTAGAAAATAATCGATAATTGTGATCAGTAATCATACGTGTGGCAACTAAGTACAAAATAAAGCCCACGCGGGCACAAGAAACCCCAAGGAAACGGAAAATGTCAATCAAGATAATTATAATAGGAAGTTAATATAATAACACAAATATTAATAAAATACAAAGTATTACAAGATTGATTTTGATTTGATTAAATAATATATTAAAATTGATCAAATTTGATGGTAGATAAATAATTCTCCTCCTACATTCCCTGCTGTATGTCCTGATCAACTCTTCGGTTTGACTATCTTCGTTTCCCTGGAGCTTCCCGCTAGTGCCCTGTGGACCCTACTTTTTGGTGATGGGAAAAGCAAGAGAAAAATCAAAGGAAAACCTGCCTGCACTGGTATTGGTGCATAGAACAAGTGCTTGCCACCGGCACCGGTTTCATCGCTATCGCCTGGATGCGACGGCTGCGCTTGCAACTGAAACTGCAGCGGCGGCGTCTGATGCTGTTGTTGCTGCTGCTGCGGCTGCTGCTGGTAGTAAACCGTTGCCGTAAGTGTTTTGTGGGAGGAGGAGGCAGAGGCGGAGGCGGACGCCGAGGAGGATGTGGAGGCGGAGGCAGAGTTCGAGACGGAGCCGGAGTTGGCTTGGCATGCGGAGAAGCCATCATCCAGGGGGCCGTCGCGCAGCCGGTTCGAGGAGTAGGAGCTCTGCGGCGCCCCAAAGTACATGTAGGAGGGGCCGCCGCTGACGCTGGCGCTGCTCAGCTGCCCATAGCGGTACGCCGACGGCGTGGCACCGCCATTGGTTGCCACACCGCATGCCCCCGCAGCCGCTGACTCGCCAGCAACCAGGAGACCACCGAGATGGTACCTGGAGGTGGACTGGGCGGGTCTGCGATCACCCATCAGCACCTGGCAATCGCCATTCGTTGTGTTAACACAACAACCACGGGATGGGGATGTCGGGTGTTGGAGGGCAAAGGCAGAGGCAGATGCAGAGGCAGCAGCAGAGTTCGGCGCGGGAGAGATTAAAATTTGGATTATCAGTTATCGGGGATGTTTAAGAAAGGGCTTGAACGGTGGTCGGTCACTTATATGTATTACCTATGTACTATATACTATATACAGGGGCAATGACTTACAGACTACCTACATATACGAGTAGCTATGCCTACATTTCCTAAAACCATTCCTCATATACACAATATTGAAGTACTTTTGGGCATCCTAGTTATTTCCTGAGTTATATGCACCTTGCCTGGCATTGGTTATCCCCGGTACACCCAGTTCTTGAATTTATCACAGGGAGCAGAGCTTTGCTTAATTCACATTGTATTTTAAAATTAAAGTTGGTTTAGTAACTTGGAAATCAGAACTTTCATTGTACGAGTATATTAACAAAGCTCAGATCCATTTATTATTATTTCTGTATTAAAATGTTGACATTTATACAACTCTAGTTTTATCGAGCTATTGTTATTATAACAATCTTACTTTGGAATAGTACTACATCAGATTGTGAATAATGTAAAATCAAGTTAAGTTTCGTTTGTTGCTCCATTTCGATCTCCATCAAATAGTTTTTTCTTGATTAATAAAAAGACTCCAGCCTCAACTTTTCTTGTCTATAATTAATATTTGGTTAACCCAAAGAGAGTTTTAAAATTGACAGATTTTAACTTTTGTCAGATTTCTTTTGAAATGAATAATACATGATTTACTTGCTTCGCAATAATACAAATCCAAATGTTTTTTAAACCTACAAATATTTTGAAAGCTGTTGAAATGCAAGTCATGGGTGTACCGTCCCCAAAAAGATATATCCCTATCTTCTTCTTTTACTATATATATATCCGCTATATATACTTCGCTGGTCTAACGGTTAATGCACGGTGACATGCAGTGACTCCAAATGGGTGGCGGGTCATTTCGGAGGGGGGATTGGAACAGGAACAGGAACAGAAACAGGAACTGGAGCTGGAGCTGGATTAGAGGTTGCTACCCTGCTGCGGCTCGAGTTTAATTTGTTGGCATGCAGACACACAGAGTTTAATTAACAGAGCATGAGTATCGAAATGGCGGGCGCTGTTATCGGTTTAGTTATCGGCAATCGGTCGAATTTACAAAACACACACAGAGGGTGGAGTGGAGTGGGGTGGGGAGGGTAGGGTAGGTACAGGTGGATTGGAGTGGGGGTGGTGTGGAGGTGGTAAATACTATCGACATCAATCAACGACATCAAACACATCGAACAATAATAACGGAATGGGATTAGCTTGGATTTGGATTTGGTTATCGCATTATCATTATCACTATCATTATCATTATCAGTATCAGTAACAGTATCGTGGGGCATCGCGCAATCGGCAATCGGCAAGCAAAACAAATCAGTTCTCAGTTAGAAGTTATTATGCTGGCACATGACCCCAACGGTATGCACATATACGAGTCTATATATATATGTATATGGTGTACGGGATAGTAGAGTATAGCTTGGGTTAAATTAGATCGGCACAGAACGAAACAGAACAGAATGCACGGAACACAGAAACGAATGCCGGCGGACCGGCGGCCCGGGTTGTGGCATGAATGGTTTGGTTCGATTTGGTTTTGATTTGGTTGCTTGGGCCGCCGGCCTGATGGCTCGGTCATCGGGTTTATCGTTTGTAGTTATTACAGCGATTACGGCTCCGATAAATGGAGACACACAACAGCACAGAGAGATAGAGAGGGGGATGGGTGGGGGTCCGGGAACAGTTCGTTACCAGTGCGATCTCAGTGATGCGACTCATTCGTCGGGACTTGGTCGACAGGCTGCGCTTGAGGCCATCAATGTTTTGCTCGAACAGCTACCGATATGTATCGTTCGTTCGTATCGAGCGTTATCGTGCGTGTGTGTTATCGTTTGGATCGTTAAAATAAATAGTAACCGATTTGATATATCGTATATGTAAGGAAAAGAAGAGAGAAAATGTTTTGGTATAATAAATAGTAATCGTAAAAGTAACTTAATGCACATTACTCAATGAAAAACAGAAGGGAAACGGAACGGAATGGAAAAGGGATGCTTCTCTACCCGGGGCACATCAAAAGGGGACTTTGTAACCCAGTTTACTGGCTCTAATCTACGGGGGCTGGACCTAACCAAGATCATAAATCATAATCGTAATTCGAAATTGTAAACGGGAGCAACAGTAGGTGGAAGCTGTTAATAGGCTGTTGTGAGTGGGTAAGTCACAGGTGTGTTCCTTCCATCGGAGGGTGTGTGTGTTCTTTGGTGTGTCGGTTGTTTAGCGTGTTTAGAGACATTTGCAGGGGCAGGTGGTTGGGTGGTTGGTTGGTTGGTTGACTGGTTGGTTGGCTGGTTTTGGTATTGGTTGGTGTGGTGTGTAATCCTCTCCAGAGGAACGAGAGCCCCTCAACTAAAGATCTAGACTCCTTTGTAATATATACACAGACTAGGACCCGAAATCTAGAGGACCCCCCAACTCGAACGCGGATGTCTAAGTAGGCAGAACTTTCTGGTTTCTTGGAGGAGGACGAAGTGGTGTTGGCAGTGCGACAGGCACTGGCGCCGTCACTTACCATTTGGTTGAAGAATGGATGTCTTAATACTTCCGTGACGGTGATACGTTGCGCAGGATCAACGACTAGACATTTGCGTATCAGATCCTTGGGATCCTCTGCGGGCACAAAACGAAGATGTAACTTGTAACTTTCGTAAAAATGTAGCGAGACCCACCTGAAATATCGGCCCACTCGGGTGAGGTGAAGCTGTACTTGCCCTCCATGATATTCCGCAGCATGACCATCTGTTTCCGGTGCCAGAAGGGTGGACAGCCCACGAGCAGGGTAAACATAATCACGCCACAGGCCCATCTGTTGCGAAAGAAGAAAGAATAGGTGTTGAATTCCGTCCAAAATAGGTTGCATTAAGCAGCGCACAATCGACAATTAATCATTTTTTGCTGAACCAAAGCAAAAATAGTTTACGACATCGGAAGACCGATCGGGTTTCCAATTCTGTTCTTTTTTTTTCTTTTTTGGGCTCTGCTGTTTTTCTACGTGACAAATAAGCCGAGTGAGTCACTCCAAAGAAATCTTGACTTTGGGAAAGACCGATTTTTGGTTTCGCACAGTCGCACCGTCGCACATTCGAATCCGTAATACTATCTGCCCGCGAAAGAGTTGGCCTTGAAAGACATTTGATTTTGCCTTGCAATCAATAAATGACTAGAAACGTCGACGAGTGCTCTGCTAAATGCTCATCCCTGGTCACTGATCCCGGATCCCCGATAATCCCACATACATATCCACTTCCTGCGAGTAGCCGGGCGATCCCTCGAACATGTTGCACTTCAGCGTTTCCGGGGCCAAGTAGCCTGGCGTGCCACACAGATCTGTTCCAGAAAAGACCATTAGCTTTTCCCACAGAATCCCTATGATGCGGGGACACTCACCTGTAAGTTTCTCGCCATCCTGCAGCTGCCTGGCGAAGCCAAAGTCCGTGATCTTCACATTGTGGTTCTCATCCAGCAGAATGTTCTCCGGCTTAAGGTCCCGATGAACGATATGCTTGGCATGGATGTACTCAACTCCCTCGAAGATCTGCCGCATGATGGTGCGCGTCTTCTTCTCGGACAGCGTCACCACGGAGGTCAGATAGTCGAAGAGCTCGCCCTTGGGACACAGCTCGAAGACGAGGAAAACAAATGCATCTGACTCGAACACGTCCTGCAGATCAACTAAAAGATGGGAGAACCAAAAGGTTAAGGGGATTGATTTTCTCGGGGAAGAGCGGTAGATTGACCCACTTATATAGGGATGCCCCATGACCTGGCGCAGTATTGAGATTTCTTGTCTGGTTGCCTCCAGCATGTGATATGGATTCGTCTCGCCCGCCTCGGTGGTGGCGCCCAGATCGATGATCTTGGCGGCAAACTCCTTGCCCGTCTCCTTCTCGATGCATCGCCGCACCGTCGAGCTGATGCCCCTGGAAGATGAGATAAAGTGTCACTTGGTTTTGGCATGATCGCGATTTATCTAATGCCCGCTTCCTTATCTCCCCCATGTAATAGTAATAGTAATGGTAATTGCAATTGCAATTGCAATTGCCCTTGTTTTCGCATGTCAAGTGCAATCTAAGGGGCTGTTGGATTTATGGAGCTGGAGATGGGGGAGGCGGAACTGGAATGCAGGCTCCGGTTCATCCAGCCCCAGGCTGACTCACAACACCAATTTAGCCAAAACAAAGCTGGGATTACGGCAAGCTTAGCATTTAGCCTTCAGCTGAACCGGACGAACTCACCTGCCCAGAATCTCCTTGGGCTCATACTTGGCATAGAAGCCCTTGGCCGCATCCTTGTCGGGCAGCAGATCGTCCTCCTCGTCCTTGGCCATCAGGTCCAGAGAAATGTTGCCGCTCGGCTCAGAAATGGGGGGAAATCTGCGAAGAGAGGGGAAGAGGGACGGGGTTCGAGCGGATGAGTAAAGGATTGCCCTGAGATAATCTCAATCAAGATCAAGAGCAGTTACTCTGCGCCAGAAGAGGAGGCTAATGATGCGGCTGATGAGGCTGATGCGATCGTTTAAGGCGGTTGCTATTTTTATAACGTCGAATCGGAATGGGAATTGGAATTGAAAGCGGCGGGATCGGGGCGCAGGGAGCAGGGAGCAGGAACGGACGTGCGACACGAGTGAATCTGTGCGACTGAGAGTGCGCTACCGATCCGATCCGATCCCCTCCGCCACGCCACGCCACGGCACACCATATTCCGTTCCGTTCCCATCCCATCCAATCCGATCCGACTTTCGGGTTCGGTCTCTCCTTTTAATTACCAAGTGCCGTTGACGCTGCCTCTGCTTCGGTCGCTGCGTCTGCTGCTTGTACTGGTGCTCGTGCTGGCGCTGGTGCTGGTGTTGCTGCTGCTGCTGTTCCCTCCTGGCTGGTGCCGTTATAAGTTAACTCTCGTGCCGGGGGGGCCCAACTGTAGCGCGCTCTCGCTCGCTCTGGCTCTCCCTCCCGCTCTCGCTCGCTGCCAGCGACTGATTTAATTAATAACGAATGCCAACTACAGCAGATCGATTTGCAAGCCAGCGACAGAGTGAGAGTAAGAGTGACGGAAACACAGAAAGACAGAAACACACAAGGAATTAATTCACTAAATCAAATATAATCAAAAATAATAGAATTAATGCTCGCTCGCATTCCTGCTGCCTGTTCCGTTTAAGATACTTTTGATTACACAACACACAACGACACAAACCGTTAGTTTGTTTTGATTTCAATTCTTTCGATTCGATTCCGCTTTGGTTTATTGCAGTTGTTGTTGCTGCTATTGCTATTGCTACTGCTGCTGCTGCTGCTGCAGGGCACTGCTTGCGTGCGATTTACGGGCCGCACGCACTCAATGTAGGTGAACGACTACTGTTGTTATTGTTTCTTATCAGTGAACTACTGCCAGGCACTGTTGTTGTTCTCTCTGGCGATAGGGAGTTGTGTTTTGGTTTGCTGCTCACTCACACACACGCACACACGCTCGCAGACGCAAACGCACACGCACAAGCACTAGAGATAGGTGCAGGGGGCCTGTGCAGCAGGTCTCGTTTTGCTTCTTCTTTCCTCCTATCCTCCTTTGCAATCACACAGCACAGAGAAACACACACACACACACACACACACACTTATAGGCTGACTGAGAGGCAGACAAACGCACACACACACGCAGCACCGTGTCCACTAAGCGGGTACATTTCAATGTCAACTAAGGTTAAAAGCAGTACAACTTTTGGCGGAGTTGTCCGCCCCACCGCCCATTCACATACACGTGTGGCCGCACTGCTGGCTGGTCGCTTGCAACGCCGCCTCTCGCATAACTCCACGCCAGGTACTCGCGGATTAAATTGCAACAAAAAACCCTGTATTTTTGACACAATCACAAAACTGCCAAAACACATCTACAGGCCACCACAAATAAATCATATATCGATTGCACCTAAGGATGGCCTGATAGCCGGTTATCGTCAGGCTGCCTAGAGCTGTTGCTACAATCGATTTCGGTGCGATAAGCGATAAGGTGGCAGCACCGCTTAGCGGTTCACCCCTCAGACCGAGATTCAAAAATCCAACAGAGTGGTGTAATTGGGTTTTTAAATATTATAATAGCGAAATATCGATAAGATTTCAACTGGGAAACCTATGATTTTTTATTTATAAAGTAACTGATTCTGATTTATTTTATTTATGACAATATAGTCAGCTTTAGGAATGTTATACATTTTCGTCGTCAGCTCAGCGAGTTCCTATTTATTCATTAAAAAAATATATAAATAAAAACTCTCTCCAATTTTGGAAAAATCAAAACAAGACGAAATCTAAAACCTGTTTGATAGTTATTAATTTAAAACGAATATTAAGGTATCTCCAGAATCGAAATAAAACCGATTAAGTAATGAGTAGAGAAGTGATCAAGTTTTGTTTTAACTTAAAAAAGGCATAAATGTGAATACTTATCAAATTAAAAATAATATTTTGGGAGAATTTTAAAATAAAGCACTTAGAACCCAACTGGAATTTTAAGACTTAACTGATTAACTATCTTGAAAAGTTATAAATGCTACTTTGTTTTTTTTTTTCATAATACAAATTTAAACCATCGAAACCATCGATAAAACATAAATGCATAATAATTTCAAACACTCCGAGTTAAATATTTGATGTATATTATATTTATTTACGGAATACAATTGTAAAAAATATTTAATAAGCGCTAATGTATATAATAATTATGAGGCAAATGTTACATTTTTCTTTTGCTTTCTTCCGGAAGGGGATGCTGCGATGCTCTTCTTCAGCTTCAGCGTTAGCTTCATCTTCTCGTTAGCTTTGGGAACAATTAAATTTCGGGGGGGGGCAATGGAAATGGAAACGGTCGGTAGTGGGTCGTCAGAAAAGATCATACCGCCAGCTTACTTAGGGACTTAGGGACATCTTCTATTACTTAATACTCCATCCAGCGCGTCTCCTGACTCGACTCTACTGCTTTACTGCTCCTCTACGTTCGCCTCCTGGCCACTTTCGAATGCTTTGTCAGCGATCGGCCTTCGGGCCTTGGGGCATTCAGATGAAGATGCAGTCGGAAATACGTTGATTTGTTGTTATAGTTATTGTATATTTACTATCAAAATACCGTAAATGGAATACAAATATAAATACAAATACAAATGAAGCGGCGGCGACGAACACACTCTCGAAATGGTTGTTCATTCAGTGCCATATGTAAGATACAGTACAATTACAATATAATATAATATATTTATAGAAAAAAAAAGTATATATATATATATAAAGAAGACACACACACACAGGCGATGCACCCACCGATCGAGGCACCGCCTTGTTGTTGTACACAAACACATCTCGCATCTACAATCTACGGGGTTCCTTTTGTTGGGTTTTTTCTTTCTGTTTTGGGGTTGGGTTTGGGGTTTGGGTTTCGGGGGGAGGACTTACAAATAATATCTATGTATATACGTATCTTTTATGGGGTTTGCAGCATGACAATGCCTTTTACGATTACGTTTACGTTTACGTTTATCCTTTTTGTGTTCAACCGAAATGGATAGTTTCACCTAAAGCGCAGGCTTTGTGGGAGGGATGAGGAATGGAGTCGGAGTTCCTTGGAGTGTGCGGTGACTCAGTACAGCAGATCCGTCTTCTGCGTGCCCTCGCTGTACACAACCCCCCCGCCCGGCGTCGCCGTCAGATGGTAGTCATCCTCGTCCTCTGCAGCGCCAGCTCCAGCTCCTTCTCCTGCTCCTTCTCCTGCTCCTGCTCCCGCTCCCGAACCCCCGTTGGAGGGCAGCTCCTCGCCTGCGGACTCCTGCCGCTCCTTGATCAGTCCCTCGCCGAGGCCCACGATGCTGCCGTTGCCGTTGAACATGGCCCGGCTGGTTGGGCCGGCACCTACTCCTCCTCCCGGACTGCCCCCGTTGCTGCTGTTGTTGCTGGGGCTGTGGCTACCGTTGCTGGCACTGCTTCCGCCGCTGCTGCTGCTTCCGCTGCTACTCTCCGGGAGGGCATAGCGGGTGACGCCCAGCTGGAAGAGGCTGTCCATCGGGGAGCCCTTCATGGGCGTGTAGAAGCCCAGAGCCTTGGAGCCTGCAAGCAGTCGGAGGGAGATTAATAGAGCTCTTACTGGCACCAAGCAATCCTGGCGAGGATCGGGGTTAGTAGTTAGTCAGTAGGAAACAAGTGGCACCGGGAGTATATAATCAAATATATATCAAAAACTGTGGAGGGGGTGGAGGTGGTGTTGGGTGGGGGAGGATGATCTGAATCTGGGGTCTGATCTGGATAATCCAAGAAAATGAAAACGAAACATGAGCTGGAGGAGCGATGGAAGTGGAGTTGGAAATGGAAATGAGAGATGGCAGATGGTAGATGGTAGCTGGAAGATGAGGAGGAAGTGCCAAGTGTGACTTTGATTTCGACTTTTTGTGAGTGTTCGTTCTAATCTGGGTTAGTTACCTTAATAGTAATATGAATTGGCGATTAGTTTTGATTGGTTAGGCTTCGTTGCCCAGCGGAGCGGTTAACAGAGCAAGTGCACTGGGTTAGAGGTGTGGCATTTCAGTTTGCATTTGCATTTTGGTTTTGGTTTTGTTTTAGTTTTGGTTTTCGCACTTTAATTTTGTTTTTGTTTTGTTTGGCTGCAGAGTTATATGCGGTTATTCGGTTTCAATTGCGATTTCGGTTTATCTTCTGCATTTCGCTCTCTGGGGTTAATCATAGATATTGTTTGTTTGGTTTTCTTTTCTTTTTTTTCTTGTTTTCTTGGTTTTTTTTGCGGTCTTACAATAGATATTATTTCAACGCTTTGCTTATGTATGCTGTTACATTTAAATAATATCTGCAAAAAGAAATTAGTATGAACAAAAAATAGAAATAGAAATAGAATAGAAAACGCAGAAAGCAAACAAACAAAGCGGGGTTGGGTTAGTGGGTGGGTGATGTGGTGTGGTGTGGAGTGGACTGAACTGAACTGAGCTGGAGTGGGCGGAGGAGGTTAACAAAAGGCTCTTGAAATGAAAACCGCAGCGGGAAATCAGCGTCAGGTGTTGGGAGAGGGAAACGGGGACGGACGGTGAGATGGTGAGCTGGCAAGCCGGGTCTGGTTCTGGGTCTGGGGAGGCGGGTTAAGCGCAACAAGCTACAATTACAATGGCAATTGCAGTTGCAATTGCAATTCAATACATGCCCCAACACAACTGCATACCAAACCAGCGACTAGCATATGAAAACTAAAATCGGAACAAAGCAACAAACATACATACGAGTGCATACGATACGTCATTGAAACGGAAAACAATCGAAAAAATAATAAACTAAGGTTCTACGCTGGGGTTTACACCTACAACAAAGCCTTTATAAAAACGTTTCTTATAGTTTCTAAAATTTAGCAACTGCTAACTGGTCCAGAAGAAATGGAAGCAAGGTATTTCTGAGGTACATAGTTCATGTCTTAAATGTAAAAGATTCTTTTTAGTTTGTCTGTTTGTCCGTTTAGCAAATATGTTGTTTACTTTCAAAACTATTGGATTTAGGAAACACACGTCAGACGGGGATTAGCTCTTATGATTCCTGGAAAATAGTTTTATATACTCGAATAAATGTTTCCCTGTAGTTTCTATGTTTGTCCGCAGTCCGCAAGTAATTCTAATATCTGTTTTTGTTTTGTTTAGATCATAATTGATTGTTATTAACATTTCCCCAGAGTTAATCCAGTTGACCGCTGTCCGCAAGTACTTTATAAATCTAATATCTGGCTTACTTTCAACTAACAACAATTTGAAATTGGAACAGTGCTGAGAAAATGATTTCAGGAGGGAACAAATGTGGTTAATCTCTCAATTTAGCATTAAGCTACAAAAGAGAGATCTATCGCAGAGAACCATTTTAGAGATACAAACTCTTGGAGTGTTAACTCAGTATCACATAAATACTCCAACTATCTAGTAATATTCTTCTAGCAGGGATTTTGGGGGGTCAAAGCATTTTCCGTCCTCTGTTTAGCATCCTGCACCTGCAACGATGACAGCCTCAGTATTTGGGAGTTTTGGGAATTCATCGCGCCAATCCATATTTGCCAGTTGATCACGATCTTCGGCTGCCATAAACGACGTGAGTGAGTGAGTGCATCATCGGGAAGCGCAGCTAGTAATTGATTAATCGTGTGTCTCGAGTGTTGTCCGGTTGCACCAAGTGTTTCTGTTTCTGTTTTATTTGTTTTTTGTGTGTGTGGTGAGTGGTTTGGTTTGGTTTGGTTTAGATTTGGTTGGGTGTTCCACTGGTTTCCGCATTGAGTTATTTGTTGTGTTGGATCGGATCGGATATGTACGGGTTACGCTTTTGCATTTACAGTTTAGCGGCCTTCAAGCCGGCACGAAACAACAACCAGTTTTGGGAGCGGATCGGGGTCACCAGGAGTTGGCTCCAAGGGGGATTACCCAAGGGTGGATGATGGGTTCGGTGGTTCGGTTGGTCTTTAGCCTAGTTGTAAACATATAGTAAAGCTTGGGCAATGCCTACGTTTCGCAGCGGGACTTTCTCGGTTTCGTGGCTGGACTTTTGGATGTGGAGCTGGAGATGGAGATGGAGCGTGGAGCCTGGCGCTTCATCAGACATAGTAGAGCGTGGTGCCTGGAATGCGTGCCTGGAGCAGGGCGTTGCTGGCATTGGACAAAGCCAGCGACGACGGCAGACTGGGCCGACGACGTCGCTGTTGCTGGAGTTGAGGCTGGTGTAGAGGCTGCTGCTCCCGGAGTTCGAGCTCCGGATCTGGTTCTGGATCCGGGCTCTGGAGCTGCTCTCGGTCTTCATATTTACTCTGCTGCTGATGCTGCTGCTCCTGCTGCTGGTGCTGTTGCTGATGTGCCTGCCTGGGAAGCTCCCTCTGGTAATTGCCCAGCGAGAAGGAGGCCGCCTTGCGGGGTCTGCCTGGAACCGGCGCTGGCGAGGATCGGGGCACCTCGTTCTGCAGGAAGCAGGCGTACTGCGGCTTCAGCAGCACCGATGGTCTGGCCCTACGCTGTACTGTTGGCTTCGCCGGGAGCTGGGGGCGCTTTCCGGCCGTGGCCTCGTTTTCCAATCCTCTTGATCCCCTTGTTGCAGTTGGTCGTGTTGCTGGTGGCGTTGGTTTGGTTGCGGCTGGTGCTGGTGCTGCTGCCACTGCCACTGCTGGTGTTGCCACAGCGGCTGTGGCAGGTTCTGGCTGCTGCTGTGGCTGCTGTTGCAAGATAATACCCCTCCCTAAACTTGGGTAATCTGCAAAATATGCGTGGAGGCGAAATTGAAAGCCCTTCTTCAGCCATGCTCCGTATTTTCTATCTTTCTTGTTTTGTTTTTTTTTTTTTTGGCCAACTTGTGCTCCGGTATTTATAAATAAATAAAAACCTTTAAAGTGCCTGGTTAATCACATTTAAAAGTGTTTGTTAATGCTTGCTTAAAGGTGGTTCTTTATTTTAAATACGATATTTAAATGAATTTAAGTTCGCCCCAATATATAGCTTTATCTCCAAAAAGGTATTTAATATCACATTTAACATTTGCTCTCAATGTTCAATAAAGGCAACTTCTTTATATTTAACTATCAATTGTTAATAGCAAGGCATAAAATATTCGCAAATGTATTTACCATACTTATATAACCAAAATGAATAACGTTATTTTGAGCAAATTAATATTTTATAAATGCAATTGGTAATTACTTTTCACTTTTTAAATATCATTAAATATCCCATAAAATAATTAACAATTTTACAATCACCGGAGCACGCTAGTTGGCTTTGGATTTGGATTGCTTTAGCTTTTAGATTTGTTCGGGGGGAGGGGAGGTCGGTTCGAGAGCCGACATTATAGCATATATGTACATATATAGAAGAGTAATCGGAACAGGGGGGGAAGGCGGAGGAGGCGGTGGAGCTAGCTGAAGGCTGCACCCACCTGATGAGCCTGGTCAGCCGGCGAAACTGGGCGCCCAGATCGCGGAGCTTCGGCCAGGGACAGCAGCCTTTGCCCCCGATCAGGCGCCTGCCCCCACATTTGGGAACGGTTACGGATACGGAAGTTGCGGAGGCGGAGGCGAAGGCGGAGACGGAGACTGGAGCGGAGACGGAGGCTGGAGCAGAGCTTGAAGCGGTTTCAGATACGGTAACAGGGTCTGTGACCTGATCTTTAATATCTGTAAAGTGCAGAAACCTTGTTTGTATTACCAGAGTTTCAGTACGGGATTGGGTCTGGGATTGGAGCAGGTTCCCCTCTAAATTATAGTTTTTTTTCCCCTTTGCTTTTAACTACCAGTTTAACCTTCGGGAAGGAACCCAAAACCATCTTAACAAAATTTCAGCTTCCCAGCCTTGACTACGAGGATTTCCCTTGAGGGCAACAGATGTGCCTGTTTTTTTGTTGTTGTTGTTGTTGTGGTTGTTGATAACTCTTCTACAGCAGTTTTTATATACATACATCCTTTCTGGGGATCAAGTGTCAGGTGTGTTGTTTTGGTTTTTGGGTGTTTCTTGGAGAACCCTCAGGCAAAACAAAAAAATATATGTGAAACTCAAAACAGAACTCAAAAAACGAGAGCGAGAGAGATCTCTGATGAGTGATGGTTGAGTAGAAATCATGAACATAGAATAATGATGAACAAACTCAAGTTTTTAAGGACAAGGCAAGTGACAGACAGAGAGAGGCGGATAGAGACAGAGAGAGACGGATAGAGGCAGGCAGAAAGAGACAGAGACAAAGACACACAGAGAAAGAGACAGAGACAGTGACAGACAGAAAGAGAGAGAGCAAGCCATTCCATTCGCTGCTGCATGCCACACACGCTCGGATGGATTCTACGGATCGGAATGGGTATTACTTACCCAACGGTAAATTTCCCAACATCGTGCCGCCCCCCGTCGCCCCTGTGGCCGGCGCCGCCCGGTGTCCAGTTCCATTTCCATGTCCTGGCCCCGACGCCGTCGACGTGGGCAGCTCAATGATCTCGTCCACGGTCACATGGTGGTGATGCTGCTGGCTCTGACTCTGGTTCTGGTGCTGCTGCTGCTCCATCTCCAGCTGCTGCTGGTGCTGGAGGAGCTGCATCTGTTCGGCCAGGAGCATCTGGTGGTGCTTGCTCACATGCCCAAAGGGATCGGCGTAGGGCGGATCGTCGATGGACATCGATGCCTCGGAGGGGTATTCAAATGTCGACGTCAGCGTGTCGTTGAACTGCACGCGGAACTGTGGGAACAGAGATGATACAACTGATCAGTAATCTGAGATTGGATGCAAGTGGATATAAAGTTGCAGAATCTACCTGAATCTTCAGCTTTAACTATAAATTCAAAGAAGAAACTATCCTATTTTTAGTCTCATGAAATTCAAAACTTCTAATTATTTTGATTTAGTTTACATTGCTCTGAATAAACTAAATATATGGGAATATCTCGAAAATATTTATATTGTTTGATTTCTTTATATACCAGATAGTGTTTAAATTGCAATTACTAATAGATTTAAGTTGATTTTCGAAATTATTTTAGTTGGTAAATCTCATTTACTGGGCTTTGCAATGGAAAACATTGATGATTTTAAAATGTAAATCAAATAATAACAAATTTAATACATTTCCCTTTTTGCAGTACATTGTTAAGTATTTAATAGAAATAATACAACACATTTCATTATTAAGGTATAAAATGGGTATGTTTTGTAATATTTGACATAACTTTTTAAATGTCAGAGTTCAAATTTTGATTAAAAGTATTAAAGATTCGAAATTCCATCCCTCAATAAAATTATATCAAATTGTAAACCATAAAAAACTGAATACTCTTGCAAACAAAGAGTTAAATTGAAATATTTTAGATAATAATTGTAAAATAAATGAGAATTCTGGTCAACCATTTATTGATTTGCAAGTGGAGCACTTTTCAGTTGAATAATAGAATAGCGTTCGACTGGTTGACATTGGTGATAACGCGGTAGATACGATATCCATTTCTAATCTGGCGCCTGTGTCCCATATATAATAAATAAAAGTTTATAACCATAAAGGTGGGAACAGCGAAAGATCCCTTTTCAGGTAAAACTGTGGGCCATCTAACAACTGGCTAAAATAGTTAAATGCTTAGACCGCAATTTACATAACAACCTCACATCACAATACACAGAAAACCAAATAAAAACCGATACATTTTGAAGGTTAAACGAAAGCGTTGAGCCCCGCTTCTTTGAGGCCAAGAGCTCCGCTCCATGTTAAATGCAAAAATCCTAAACTCGCCGAAAGATATACATACAAGAAAGAAAGAAATAACTGCTGAATTATGTATTTGATGTGCGTGAATCGTTGTGCGGATCTTGCATTAATAGATTCATTGGTCATTGATTGGCCACCATAAATTCCTGCCATTTAAAGTCTGTTTGATTCGCAGCTGCGTTTGTCCCTGCAATTACAGGTGAATTGTTCTGTTTTGGAATGATTGGGAGTTACTCATCGGCCGGTGTTCGCGTCCCTTATCGATCTGTGAGTCAGCCGGCGATGAGTGCGGAGAAATCGGTGTCCTTATCGGAACACAAGCCCCACGGAC
Organism: Drosophila setifemur; assembly: GCA_021224005.1. Lineage (NCBI taxonomy): Eukaryota > Metazoa > Arthropoda > Insecta > Diptera > Drosophilidae > Drosophila > Drosophila setifemur. The sequence goes on from JAJJHY010004047.1 coordinate 823,121, forward strand.
CAGACCGACGCAATTCGATTCGATTGAATTGATTTGGAAATATGTATGAAGTCGGGCTGCTGCTGCCTCTTCTGCTCCTCCTCCTGCTGCTGCTGCTGCTGCTGCTGGTGGTAGTAGAGAGTCTCTAAAAAAGTTCCCATATCAGTCACGCTGATGGAACGCACCCGAATAAACGAATAAATAAATAAATTAACACCAAAGAAATAAAAATAATAAAACAAGCCAGCCAAAACAAAAGGGACCGAAATCCCCGACTAAGGCAAAGCTAATGCAGTTTGATTAATAGTCCCTGGACGCGTCCGATAAATATATATATCTGTATACTGATATTATATAAGAGCCGATTTTCCGTCAGCATAGCACACTTTACATTGCCACCAAGCCTTATCGGCCAAGATTTCGGTGGTCAAACAATTTGCTTTGGAATTCGAATTCACTTCCCCATTGTATCGAATCGAGACTATAAATACATATATATCGCTATGGGGCCAAATAATCTTATCTTATCCTTTCGACAACAAAAATCGAAACACTAAATAAAAACCACCAATGCTATCTTTCGGTGGCAATAACAACGCGCAAACTTCGCCCCACCTGACTCACTGCGGGTCCCTTCTTCTTCTGGGAACTAATAGCCAATAATAACACATCTAGCTGGGATTGATCCTCCTCCTCTGACTCCGCCATCACTCACCGTTGACTCTTTGGGTTTCTGGCGTATGCTGGACTTGCCGTCGATCACAATGTTGGCATTCTCGAACTCCACATCGCACGGCGATGGCGGGCACATGGAGTAGTCATCGTAGTCCGTGTCCGTGGATGTCTCCACAGAGAGGTCGCCCAGCACCACGAAGCCAGGCTCATTTGGCTACAACAAAAAAAAACAGAAAAAGAGAATCGTTATTACATGGCTTGACACACAAGATACGAGCTACGAGATACATCTCAAGGAATTAAAACAAGGAAACCTGAAACCCTCGTCACAGGTGGTTTTCAGTGATGTAAAAGTTGTTCCCAACAGTTGGCTTGGACTTGTTTATACACCAAATTCTCGTCCAATAAAAGGGGTTTTCGGTTTCAAATTAACAAAATAAAGAAATACCTAGCCTACTAATTAGATTAAGGTTTAGTTATGGAAAATAGTTTAAAATTCAATAGTTTTCATTATTTTCTAATTAAAATACTTAAATAAAGTATTTTCACATGTATCAAATGTGTCATAGTTGTAAATATTATTTCTATTATTAAAGTTTTTTTTATGAGCAAACCAAAATATCTTAAATTGTTTGTATTTATTATATGAATGTTATTTCCTGCATTTTAATCACAAAACAATGAACGTTAATGTGTTTGGTAGTAAATGCATAAAATTGAAAGCTTTTTCTTTTTATTCAACCAAAGGAACTCCTCCAAACTTGTTCCATTTTATGGCCCATGAATTTGTTATGTTTTGCTGTGTTGTTTCAAGATATTTCTTGTCCAACGTTGACATTTAAACCGATAGCATTGGAAATCGAAAAACCTTTGGGTTTGGGTTTCCATGTGACTCAAAACAGAGTTCGAAAAGTGAAATTCTGGAAAGGCGTCATCGTCGGCCGTTCTGGGTCATCAACGGCCCCATCTGTGACTCACAACAGGGGGTTGTCCCTTGTCCAAAATTCAAAGTCCAGATTCCAGGTTCGAGGTTCCAATTTCAGTTCCCAGGTCCCGTTGGATGTTTCACTCTTCCCGCACCCCCGTTCTCCCTTACCCCTCCCCCAACCCTCTGCACATGTATTGGCCCATTTTCGAGGCACAAATCGACCCCCAGCCATATTTATGCCATATGCCACCACAACAGGTACAGATAATAAACTTCGAAACGAGATAAAAACACACACACACAACAAAAACAAGACAAGGCAGCCAAATCAAATGCAGAGGGAAATGCCAAGCAACAGCAGAAGGAAAACAAAATCAAAATCAAAAGCAGAATCAGAAGCAAAAACAAAGGCAAAAGCAACAAACACAGCAAGTAGAATTGAGCCTCAAAAAAGAATTGACAAAATTGGGTTCAGTTGTCTGAAGTGATGGCGCGAGGGGCAGGGGGAGGGAGGCAGGAGGGCCAGAGAACGGCACAAAGCACAACAAAAAAAAAACAAACAAAACGGGTTTGCCAGCAACCGGTGCGAACAAGAAGAAGAAGAAGCAGTGGAAAACTCAACTAAAGCTGAAAGCCAAATTGCTGAGAGCTTGGAAATTGAATAGAGAAAGAGAGATGTCCGTTATTTTGGAAGGGTTTTTGGTTTAGCTTTCAGCGGGAAAAAGCTGGATTAAGTCTCCACAATAACATATTTAAATTAAATAGACAAATTACTATTTCTATTAATACCATACTTGTTAAAAGTCCGGCTTTAACTTTCAGTATTTAATGACTGCATAATTATATACATTAAAAGGTAAAAGCTGATAAATTATTATTTCCGACATGCTGTTATTATATTTATTTTTTGGTTCTTTATCAACAAATGCACTTTGCAAGTCTCCAAGACAATTGATTTTTAATACCTTGCAATTAATTAAAAAAAAAGAAACCCTTATCAGCGAATTTATTTATAAAGAACTTAACGTCTCCTAAAGCTCTGTTCTTGTATAAATATACAATTGCCTATTAGTGTTGATATTTGCCTGACTTAAAGTTGGAAATTCTTATCTTGAGTGGAAGGGAAATGATGAACAAATATAAACAATTTGTAAAAATAGCCAAAGGCATAAAGAAATTTGTTTCTTTTTGCCATGAATTCAGGGAATCAGGTATCGGTAATGTTAAAATATGAAATTACAGCTGTGCTACAAAATGCAGAACTTCTATAGTTTGATATAGTTTATGAACACGATAAACAAAAACATATTTATAGTGCGAAAAAAACTACCAACTGGACAGCCCTGCTTGGTCCCAATTTCAACATGGCTGCAGGAGCAGAAACAGCTGTGAGAAGCGAAGCAATCCAATCCACTCCAATCCAACCAGATCCAGCCGGCATCAGGAGGAGCTGCTGGAGCTGTCCCCAAGAACAAAGTCCCCAGCAGGCGCGCACAGCCATAATATCTCATATATGCACACACACACATATATACGTACGTACATATAGACAGAAACATATCTTGGAGTCGAACTTTAGCTGGCAGCAGGAAGCGAGCATAGCGCAGAAATATCTTCTCATGTCCACATGCACATGCTTCCAACTCCAAACTGGTTTCCCACTCCCTCCTCCTCCTCCCAGCCCAGAAGAGCTCCATTCGATCTCCCAGCAATCTGCCCGGAAAAAGTGCAGGCAGAAGACGAGAAGAAGGGACCGCAGCAGATAGAAGACGGAACACAGAGAAGACTGAAGACTGAAGACGAGCAGCAGCAGCAGAAGACTTGCATCTGGCTGGCGAACAAAGCAGACTTTGGGAAAGAATATGCAGATATATGTATTTTTATACATGCCTATATGGCTGATTTATATATGCATTCAGAGGGGCAAGGCAAGGCAAGGCGAGGCGAGGCTTCTCTGCACATGTCGCACTCAAATCGGGGCTATCGATCGGGCGCGCTATTCAAGGCGAATTTTAATTGACTCGCCCGGGCAGAAGATCAATGCGATGCGAACTATTCCCAGCCATGATGCAAGCTTCGATCTCTATTAGGAGGGAGCAGTCGTAGTCCCCGTCTCAGTCTCCCCAGCCCCCGTTGATCGAAGATCATTTATTGATCGGTGCGATGCCATATTTTCATTAACTTTCTGCACTATCTCTTATACCAAAAACTATCAAAACTATGATTTTCCTTCAGATAAAAAAAAGTTAATGGAGGGGCTGGGAGATATCAAAGAGAGAGAGAGAGAGAGAGCGATCTCTTGAAACCTGTGATTTTGGTGTTGCTAATTACAGGAATGCAGCTTACTCTTTGGGGGAAATACAAATGTTGGCTACTCCTGATTCTCTAGTCGGCTAAAGAAATAAAATTATCGGGTGATTTTAACTCGATTTTGGGGGTTATAAGAAATATATTTTAATTGCTCAAGCTGTTTCAAGTGGAACTATGAACTTCGAACAATAAAGCCCACATAATATATTGGGATTAAATAGAGATTTTTTAACTTTTTGATAGTTTCTTGAAGATCTTGTACTTTCTACTGACTAAAAACACTTTCCACTGGGCATATTGCTTTCCTTATTTTTTGGCAAAAAATATTCCAGCAATCTTTGGAGATCTTGCTCTCTTTGCGAGTGTAAACACTTGTTTTTTTTTTTTAAACATACTTCTAGCTAGCATATGAATCATGCATATTTCCCGTTATTAATCGGAAACAAACGCAATTTCGAGTGACTAAGGAGAGGAAGTGTAGAACGATCAAAACAAAGAAAGAGTATCCAAGCTGCGCTTTTCCTTTCTTCTCTGCTCAGATCTCGCTCTACTCTCCCTCTCAGCCCCCCTTTATCTTGCTCTGCTTCGCTCTCCCGCTCCCGCTTTACTCTCCATTCTGTGATCTCCACTCTCCCGCTCCCGCTCCCCTCTCCTCTTCTCTACTCTACATCGCCGAGTTCCGTTCTCGCTTTGCCTTGTTGAACTTTCGAAATGCGCATGATCGCTGTTGCTCTCCCGCTCGCACACCCTCGCCGCGCGCTTTGTTTCATATTTGTTTATATGGCATGGCTGCCGTATGACACAAAAAAAAATATGAAAATAATAAAAATAAAAAAACTTACAAAAAAAAATATAGTAAAGAAAGAAGTAGAGAAGGAAAGAAAGAGCTGGGGCGCTCAAGAGGGAAAGAAACGGAAAATAAACCATAACAACAAAGATATTGGGGACGGACGAAAGCCAGCCAAATAATTATCAGGAAAATAATAATTCTTGGGGCAATTGTTAAGCATGAATAATCCGCAAGGGCGCCGGCGACGATAAGGCCCCAGTCTGGCAACTCTTCCGGGGAGCAAATCTTTCCATCTCTCCACTCCACTCTCCACTCTTCGCCAGAGGATTCCCACAATCTTACAACCCTTCCCTCGGACTCACCTTGGGCAGCTCCCGCTTGCGCCTGTAGATCACAACGTCGCTTTCGATGTAGTCGGGCACCTCCTTGGTGCTCTTGGAGAAGTTGAACACCATCGAGGTGTTCTCCGTGGTGTGGCTGGAGCTGGAGGCCACTCCCGCCCCATGGCTCTGATGGGTCTGGGTCCTCAGCTTGCGCAGCGTCCACAGCGGCGAGGCGGAGGCGGCGGCAGCGGAGGCATCCGTTTCGCTGGGCTCCCTGCTGGTGGGTATCACGGTGTCCAGACTAGTGGTGGGCGAGGCACCCGCTCCTCCGACTTCCGTCGATTTCTTCATCTCATTGATCCGGTTCTTCTCGATCTCCCTGCTGGTCAAGGGCGGAGTGCTCCCCTGGTTGTTGAACAGCGGCCGGATCACCCCGATCTGCTTGGTGGTGGTGGTTGAGCTGGAGGTGGTGGAAGAGGACGAGGTGGCTGTGGCGGTGGCGGTGGCCGTGGCGTTGGCGGTAACGGAGGAGGACTCGGTGTTCAGTTTGCGCACAACTACTCCACTGGCTACATGCGCGCTCTCCGGCGGGGCAGCGAATGATCGCTGGGCGCCTCCCGCATCCGTCGCCGTCGCTGGCGCAGGGGGCTTAGGCTTATCGCCTGCCTCGCCCATTTTATCGCATTGCTCATTGTTGTCGCTGCCGTCGCCGGCGTCGTCGTCGTTGTCGTCGACGTTGCCGTCGCCGTTGTCGTGGTCGTGCTTCTCGTTGTTGTCGTCATCGCCTTCGCCTTTGCATTTGCCTTTGCCTTTGCCATCCGTCTCAGTCTCGCTCGGCGCCTCGTTCGGCTGTGTGCCGGGTGTGAGTGGCTCCGTGTCCCGGTCCCTCTCCCGCTCCCTCTCCCTTTCCGGCGTCTCCGGGTCCTGCAGATCGATGCGCCGCATCATCTGGCTGAGGGCGGTCATGGGCGAGTCAGCCTGGCGGGGTATGATGTCCGGATGGGCGGCATTGTGGGAGGTGCGCAGTGGGGTGGAGGACGCAAATCCCAGACTAGGCGGCTTCTGCTCCTTGATGATCGACTTGTAGTTGGCCACCTTGCTGGCCACTCCGCCCACTCCATTGGAGCGGTGGGCCGTCCTGGGCCGGCGGTTGGCGCTCGCCTCGAACATCTTGAGCGTCTGCTTGACGAGATCGGGTGGCGGGCGCTCCGTGTCGTCAATGATGGAGGTCAGCCGCTTGGGCGGAGCCGTGTCCGTTCCACTGTGGAGACGCTCGCGGGCATTGTGGATCTTGTCCTCGATGGTGACGCAGGTGGGCGAGGCGACCGGCGAGGCGATCATCTTGGCAGCGGGAGCAGTGGCGGAAGCAGATGCAGCTGGGGCAGGGGCCACGGTGATGTTGCTCATCCTCTGGCTGTTCCAGGGCGACTTCTCGCACAGCAGCGCCTCCACGGAGCGGGCGCGCTTCATCACCTCGTTTCCACGCTTAAAGTGACGCGAACGATTGGCCCCCGATCCATTGGATTTCCCATCCTCGCCAGCCGCGGCCGGATGCACTGCGTGGGAGGAGGCGACGATGGCATTGCCATTGGCCCCCAGGCTCACAGGACGCAGTGGTGTGGGCTTGGGTGTGGGCTTGGCCCCCAGTATGGGTGGCGGTGTGGATTTGGCACGCACTTGGGCGACGGTGGACACCACCTCCTCGGTGTCCGCCTCCGCCTCTGCATCCCCCTCGTCGTCGTCCCGGTCGAGGAGTGTGTTGAGGCTGGTGGAGCGCTGCAGGCGCTGCTTGTTGCTCTGCTGGCGGGACTCGCGCAGGGCCAAACTCAGATATCGGCAGCGCAGCTTGGACACAATCCCGGGCCCGTAGCTTAGGTCCTCGCCTGTGTCCACCAGGGAGTCTTGGAGGGTCTGGGTGGGAGTCGTCTCCGGATCACCCATGCCCATTCCAGCTCCCATTCCGGCACTGATTTTGCTGGCTATGTGTCGGTGCTGGCCATTTTGTTTCGAGGTCTTCTTCATCTCTTGCATGGCGACCATTGTCGGTTTTACCGTTACCTTGCTGGGCGACAGTTGCTGCTGCTGTTGTTGTTGTTGCTGCTGCTGTTGCTGCTGGATGAACTTGTTACTCTGCAGTTTATCGGAAATAGACTTCGTCTTGCAGCTGGAGCTCTTGTTATCGATGGACGAGGGGCTCGGTTCGTGGGACGACGAGCCTTCAGCAACGCTCTGGCCGGGTTTGCATTTCGTTTTCAAATGATTTGCTGACGACGACGACGACAACACCGAAGTCTCCGTTGCTGCCGCTGCTGCTGCTGGCTCTGCCGCGGCGGCCGTTAATGCTCCAGTTGTCGCTGCTGCCGCTGTGCCAGATTCACCAACCTCACCACGGGCGAGAGAGCGGGCAGCACCGATACCCACCATGGCCGCGGCCTCAGCCGGCTCTCTCTCGCTGTCGTACTCTCTGGGATCTGGATTTAGAACCTCCTCTGCCGGCTCCTGACTTCGTGTGTTGAGTAAACTCGATCGCTGCTTTGGTATGGGTGCTTGTGTGGTTGTTGTTGTTGTTGCTACTGCTGCTGCTGCTGCTGCTTCGGGTGAAATAGCAACAACAAAGTCTTTGCCTTGGGTATGATGACCTCCGGTTAGAGATTTCTCAGACTTTTCCTCTGCCAGCCCTGCATTTCGCTTGGCCAGCTGTAGTTGACTAGTGGGATCGGTAGCCAGGGCGTCTGCAAGAAAGCCCAAAAAGAAAATCGTTAATTTCGGGCTCGGAAAACTCAAGGCAAATGGGATGGTAACTAGTTTTTTTTTTTTTTGTCAAAGTCGCTATTCAAGTCACTGAACGGGGTGGCAACGCTGGCCTATCGATAACCCTTAACCGATAGAGAGGCGGGCAATTTGAATAATAAGTAAAAGTGGGTGAGACACAATCAAAGGAGCTGCGCCAATGATACGTATTAATTTCATGCGTTGCAATTAATCACCAACCAGCTGAGCATTTGGATTGTATAATCAATACTCAATGCGACACTCACCTGCATTTGCACCTGGAGCGGCTTCCGCCAAAGCCCCACAACTGCCGTCTGTGGGCGAGACGATTGACGCCGCCTGGGTGCGGGCCACGTTGGTCTTGCGCCGCTGGATGAGGTCCTTCTTCCACTGCGGCATGTCCGGCAGGAAACCGGAAGTGGGCGACATCTCAGCTCCTGCCGCCGAACCGGCTGCAGCAGTTCCTCCTGCTCCTGCGCCGGCTCCAGCTCCAGCTACTGTCCCTGCTCCCACATCCGTGTGTAAATGCAATGAGGGTCGCTTCTGTTGCTCCATTCTGATGATGCTGCTTCTTGGACTGACCTGAGCGCTGCAAGAGGCATTATTCTGTGCATTAGTGCATGTTATCTGGATCTGGCATCCGGAGTGGTGATATTTCTATTTATATTTCTACTCCTATTCCTATTCCTGTTCCCTCCTCCAGCTGGCCATCTCGACTCGTTCGCGCACCCGCTGTGAATGAGAATAGCTGGAAAGCCAGTGCCGATTACGAATGCCGATGCCCAAGATTCGCTACACTGACAAGCGGCGGGCATAGCCGATTCCATCGGGAATCCAGTTTCAAAAGGTAAACCCAGTTTTAGTTTAAACCCGAATTGAAATGGAGTCGGAAAGGTTTTAGTTTTAGATTTGGGTAATTAAGTAATAAGTACTCCAAAAACACACACCTTCTATTCCCTAAAAAGGTGACTTGACTACTGGCTACGTCTAGCTAAGAATACCGATAATTTATAGGATTGCCAATACCTTGAGTTCGAGTGGAAATTTATAAACAAAATGCCATATAACATTGCTGGCTGATTAATATAAATAGTGCTCAGCTGTCGCTACTCAGCTGCTCAGTTATTCCCAGAAGCTAGGGTTGCGGATTTCGATATAAATGGTTTAGAATTCAACTTTAACCAATAAAACGATTGCTTGTAAATAATATAAATAACGATTTCTGACAATAGGGCATCTGGACTTCGCTCGGGCTGTTGTTTTATTTCTCTTAATTGGATTACCTGCTGCATTTCACAGGCCAAGCAAAACAAAACGCAAAGGTAAGAAGCAAAGAAACCCCAATATTTTGCCAGCATAAATATGCTAAACTGCCATAATGAGCGGAAAATGCCTTACAAAAAATAGGAAAAAACACAACAACAACAACAGTGGGACAGAAGACCGAAGAAATGCAAAGAAAAAGTATCCGTATCTTATGGTACTCTCATGTTGTTGTTTCGCTGAATTCGATTGCATGGGCCAACACCACAGATTGTCGGAATTGTTTCCTCAGCTTTTTTGTGTCAGTTTTTTGTTTTTTGATATTTGTTTTTGTTTTCTTTTTGCATGCCGCGATAAAAATTATTATTTTTAATTCTCCATATCACACCGCTCCATCTCTCTCTCTCCCACTCTCCCGCTCTCCCTCCCCCTGTGCGTGTGTGTGTGTGTGTATTACCCCTGGGCTTCCACTGGAAGGGGTGAGAGAGTGGCGCGGAGCGCAGAGTTGTGAGTGGAAGGGGAGTAAGGGGAGAGCGAGAAAGGGGCTGCGAATTGCAGACGAAGCATAAAATAAACAACCGACGACGCGGTATCGATTTTTACGGAAAGCTGGGCAGAACTTTGAGATACACGTACACAGCCTACACTGCGCGAAACGGAAAACCGCAAACTCCGCATACCTAACGTTCGCCTGTGTATTGGGGGAAAATCTTTTGCCAAAGCCAAGAGCCGAGCCGGGTTTTTGTTTATTTACACGCATGTAAACACTGATTTTGTTCGTTCCCTTGAAAATCCTTCAGAAGCTATAGTTTCCGGATTCTTACGTTATAGCGATGCTGGGCGCACGGTGGTGGTGGGTTCGTTTTGAGTTAGGTTTTCCGTTTTCGATTTGCTGTTTTCTATTTTCCGCTTTCCACTTTCCACTTTTCCGCTTTTCCGCCGCTGGCCGATTTTGGAGACTGGGAGACCGGGGACTGAACTCCGCGCACTTTCAACTGCCACTTCCACATCCACTGCCACTGCCTCCCACTGCAACTGCAACTGCGGCACTCGGACTCCGGGTAATCGGGCTCGCTGCGGCTCAAAAGTGCATCTTTTGCAGCCGAACCACCAATTAAAATGCACTAAGCCGCGTTTCAGGCCAATACACAAATAGCGCTTATCGATTGCCGCGCCATCGACCGGACTATCGACTATCAAAAGGGGCTGCCAGCTTTTTTCACGCCAGATCTGGCAATTTTGCGCCAGTTATTAAATTCAAAATACGCATACTTTGATAAAAAAATTCAATAAGGGTTTTAAAAAAATCATTGTGTTATTGAAATTTTGTATCATATAATAATTGCTAATAGTTTTATATCATGTTGTAGACTTTCCCTCTAAAGCTGCCAGCCTGAGAAGACTTTAAGCCAAGTGGCATCCCTGCTAGCAGTTATCGATACCCGATAGCGATAGCCTTATTTGTTATTGTTACTGCTTTAGATAAACAAAGTATTTGTTTGTTTTTGTCTGTTAATAGTAGGAAAATCGATCTTAATTAAGTGGTTAGATATAATATAGTACAACTGCGTCTGTCGCACATCGAAGTAAAATCAGGCACTGCTAACCAGATGAGCATCAACTGGATAAAGATCACCGATCGGTGAGTGCAATTTATATATATATATATTCCAGCCCCAGTCCTCACTTATCAGGTTTCTCCATTGGCAATGCAGGGCCCGTGAGGGCATAAAGATCATCAATGCTCTGCCCTACGACACCTTCACCACTGTGCTGTGGTATACCCACCGGCAAATGAGTCCCAGCGTTTTGACGAGCGGCGCCAGTACGGTGGGCACCAGCGTGACGACCACGGAGCGGGCGGATAGCAATGCCGAGGAGAACCCCACCAGTAGCAGCGAACCGGAGTACACGCTCGAGGAGCTGGAGCGGCTGGTGGGCGTGCCGAGGGCGGACTTCCTGCTGCTGATCAAGACATTCTCCTACATCCTGCGCCGCATCTCCACGTTCATCATCAAGCCGAGCCTGCTGCAGCGGGAGCTGCGCGAGAAGCTGCAGCTGGAGGACGAGGCCAAGATCGATGCCATTCTCAGGTTGTGGGTGCGGGAAACGACGCCGATCATGAACAACCTGGCCAGCAAACGGTACGAGTCGAATGTGATTGAGGACGTGGCCTGGAAGCTCAACGTGGAGATCTCCTCGCACTGTCAGCAGCGGGAGAAGACGCCGCTGGCCGTGCTCCAAATGAAGACGGGCGCCAGCGAGGATATCAACATAGAGATGACTCATCCAGAGCTCGTCGAGCTGTACAATCAGTTCGAGAGCATTCAGGGCGAGCTGGACGCCATGTTGGCAATGAAGGCACCCGAAGCGGGAGCTGTTCCTGCTAAATCTGGTACTTCCTCTAAACCTGCTACTGCTGGTACTCCTGCTAATTCTGGTGCTTCCTCTAAACCTGCTGCTGCTGTTGTATCTGCTGCTTCTGGTGCTCCTGCTGCTCCTAGTGATCCTGCTGCTTCGAGTGCTCCTGCTGCTCCTAGTGATCCTGCTGCTCCGAGTGCTTCTGCTGCTCCTAGTGCTCTTGCTGGCCATCAGTAGTGGGCACGCGACCAATCCCAGTGCCAATCTAGAGTAGTCAATTCCTGTGCAAATGTATGGACCTAAAAGTATGCAATACAAACTCAACCGTAGCCAAATGTTCAACTAAAGAAATGTCTTTCAATGGTATCATCTCATAAATGGAAGAAGAATTTAGAATTTAGATTTATGAGGAGCTGAATCTAACTTGACTTCCTTAGGAATGTAACATCCGAAATATTTCATATAAGATTAGGAAAATGGTTGGGAATTCAGGCTTTTTAAAATACCTTCTAAAGCTCTAATATCTTATCGGATGCATGTATATTTTTGGTTAGTTAAGAAAAGATGACATGAACTTGTATTTCAATCAAATAATTCAACCAGCTGGTATTTTCCTTTGCCAGGTGGCAATCATCTAGTGTGCCCTGCTTCCGTCTCGTTCCCTCAATCCCATCACATGTGCCATGACTTGGCAACTTCAACTTCAGACCTTATTTCGACTGCCAAAAGTAAATCAGTTAATGTTCAGTCGCTTAGCTGACCACGTCTCAACAGCCCTCATCTTCTATTTTATTTGGCTTCAATTTTATTATTTATTTGTCTTATCGTGAATTATTTATTTTATTAATATTATTTTTTGATTCAATGTTAAAAAGGCGCACCTTTTGAGCTCCCGTTTTTCGCCTTCACCTGATCTGTATTTTTATTATTTGTTCGGCTTTGTTAGTTCTGCCTTTTGTGGCCACTCTCTTGGTGATGTCAGTGAAGATACAGATGTTAAATGTCTTATTTTGAGTTGATTTATTCTAATGATTTTATTTATTTATTTACTGGAGCTGCCGTTCTGTGGGCACTAAAACCATCTTGAAGATATCTGTTTTTGTACAATAGAAAACAGGAGCAGAAGTAATTAATTTAATTTAAAAATATTCTTAAAAAATATAAACTTGGACCTTTTTTGGGTAATAAATCAGATTTATTTATTTATTTATTTATGATATGAAAAATATATTTTGGCCCCTTTGGATTCCACATCAGCTTAGCGGATGTCAAAATAATAGTTGCGGATATTCTTAAAAAATATAAATTTGGACCTTTTTTGGGTAATAAATCAGATTTATTGTTGAAAGCATTAATTTTATTTGAAGATATTACGAACGAGATTGATTTTAAATATTTATTTTATGAAAAATATAATTTGGCCCTTTTGGATTCCACATCAGCTTAGCGGTCGACACCCATTAATATTAATTTCTTTAAAAAAAATATATAAATTGGCCCATTATTGTTGGGTAATAAATCAGATTTATTATTAAAACTATTGATTTAATTTGAGTATACTACAAAAAGATTGATTTTAAATATTATTACGAAGTGCAATGAAAATAAGAATTGCCTCATGATTGCCAGGTACTAAATCAGATTTATTACCGAAACCATTGATTTAATTTGAAGATATTACAAAAAAGATTAATTAAAAATATTTATGATATGGAAGATATGCATCCGAACAGCATCAGCATGGTCCATTGATTTAATTTGAAGATTGATTTAAAATATTTATGAAATGAAGTTAAAACAAAAAGCACCAGCATAGTGAAAATAATGAATTCTTATTAAAATATGAATTGGCCATTTGCATTTGGATTCCACATCAGCTTTATGATTGAGAAAGAGAAAGAATACGAATATATGTATGCTATATAGCAGAGTTCAAATAATAATTTCTTTAAAAAAAATATTTATTATTAAGACCATTGATTTAATTTGAATATACTACAAAAAGATTGATTTTAAATATTATTACGAAGTGCAATGAAAATAAGAATTGCCTCATGATTGCCAGGTACTAAATCAGATTTATTACCGAAACCATTGATTTAATTTGAAGATATTACAAAAAAGATTAATTAAAAATATTTATGATATGGAAGATATGCATCCGAAAAGCATCAGCATGGTCCAAATGATAATTTCTTTTAAAAATATATAAATTGGCCCATTTTTGTTGGGTACTAAATCAGATTTATTATTATTTAAACCTTATTGATTTAATTTGAGTATACTACGAAAAGATTGATTTTAAATATTATTACGAAGTGCAATGAAAATAAGAATTGCCCCATTATAGCCTGGTACTAAATCAGATTTATTACTGAAACCATTGATTTAATTTGAAGATATTACAAAAATGATTAATTTAAAATATTTATGATATGGAAGATATGCATCTAAATCAGATTTATTATTATTTAAACCTTACTAAACCGACAGAAAGCATTAATTTTATTTGAAGATATTAGTAACGAGATTGATTTTAAATATTTATGAAATGAAAAATATAATTTGGCCCTTTTGGATTCCACATCAGCTTAGCGGTCGACACCCAGTTACACCGAGAGAAAGAAAACGAATATATGTATGCTATATAGCATAGTTCCAATAATATTAATTTCTTTAAAAAATATATAAATTGGCCCATTATTGTTGGGTACTAAATCAGATTTATTTATTACTGAAACCCCACTACACCGAGAGAAAGAAAACGAACGTATGTCTCACATTTTACAGTACACTTTAATGGATCTCTGCTTGCTTGTTTTTTTGTTTTTTGTTTTGCTCGTCTGCTTCACCACGGATCATAATTCTACTGATAAACATTACAAATTATTACAATGATATATATTTAATATATGTCTATATTGTATATGCATATGTAATTCATCGGCCCTAGTACGTCTATAATGATGGAGTCGTCGTATTATATGGTAAATATATATATATATATATGTATATTAGCATTATACAGACATTCTAGTTGATCTTCTGCTTCGTCTCTTCACTTTATTTGTAGTGTTTTTTTTGTTTTTTGTCGCATATGTATATAATATGTTTGAGGAATGAGGATGAGTAGGGTGTGTGTTATTATATAGTTGTGGATCGGGATTAAGTCGGGTTCAAATTGGGGATTCGTTGAATTGTCACTAAGCTAGAAGCAAAACGATTTCTATTGCACTCGTGTTCGTCGTGTTCACAGTTCCACGTCCTCAAACCTTTCATCATTTGAACTAAGTTTTTTGGTTCGGACAGATACAAATACAAATACAGATACAAATAAAAAAGTTTATGCAAATTATTTGGACTACAATTTCCGTTATAGTTTATTGCTATTGTTACAGTTAACCATTATAGTTTTGTTAGTTATAGTTGTTGTGTTCGTGTTTTTTGTATGTGGAATTGAGTTTTCGCTCGTTTGTTTTTGCTTTGGCACCTGCGGCTCCTGAATTTAGCCCTTAAACTCCGTTGGTAGTTAGTTAGTCTACAGTTTTCGTGGGATTTGTTGTTGTTTATTTTCTGTTTTTTATTTCGTTTCGTTTTTTTGCGTGTAAATGATTATCGCCTTACAAAATGCGTTGGTCATTTGTTCCTGTTTGCTTCTGTTTTTTTTTTGTGCTGTCTGTTTTGGAAGTCATATCTTCTTTTTCCCTTCCCACTTTTAAAAGCTTCTGGGTATCTCGAAAAAAATAATACATAAAACAATTGTTATATACCTCTGACTCTGTCTGATCGATGAAAACTAAAACCAGTTTAAATGTACATATGACTTTAGCTTCTATGGATTCAAATAACTTTGCGTTGTTCTTGATTGAAATTCTTATAATGCAAATATTTAAAAAATATGTATCAAATTTCTTTTTAAGTTTCTTTATTTTGTTGCATCTAGATCCAAAACTGTTTTCATTAAATTTATGTTGAATTAATTTTTTGCAATATTTTTCCTGGACTTTTTTTTTTAACTTCCTTTATTGACTTAATATTATTAGAGAATTGCTTTAAATTAAATCCCACACCTCAAAAGTATTGGAACTCCAATTATTCCCTAATATCGGTGCCTGGCATTATCCTTGGATGGCTGAATCCTGGAGTCCTGCGCCTGCTGCGTCTTGTGCCATTAACAGTTCTGCGCAGATCACCAGGAGCAGGGACCCCAAATACAGAGGCTAGGGGGTATTTGGTTTCAGTGTGAGCGCCAAATGGAAATGAGATGAAAGCAAAAAGGTTTTCGGTTTCGGTTTTCGGTATTGTTTGTTTTGTTTTTCTCTTTAAATACAATTTGATATATAATTTAAAAAAAAAACAAAAAATTAAAGTAGCACATACATACACATTATACACTTCAAAAAGAAAAACCATACAGATAAAACAAATAAAAAAAGAATCGTTTAATTTACACTACAACACAATGCACGATATCTCAACATTTCGTTTTTAAAACTATGTAACTCAATTATTGCAGTGTATGAGAGAGTGTGTGTGTGTGTGTGTCTGTGTGTGTGTCCGAGTGCGTGAGTGTGCGTGTGCGATTTATAGTTAGTTTTAGTTGTAGTTTAGCTCTAATATTAGGTATATGTTTTATCAAGTATTCATATATATATGTATATATATATGCATGTATATATATATAATAATAATATAAAAAATAAACA
>JAJJHY010004047.1:842586-859221 GCA_021224005.1 Drosophila setifemur
TAAGACAATAATTTAATTTATGTATGCATTTAAAATGCTTTCTTTCTTTTTTAAATAAAAAGATAAATCCTCGATTTTGGAGTAGTTATAATGGAGACCAGACAAGTTGTGAATAAAATACTATATGTTCTTTGCACAAATATAATATATATAATATAGAATTTATTTATGCATTTTAAATGCTTACTTTCTCCTTAAATAGATAAATAGATAATTGTTATAATTGAGTTTTGAATAAAAAACTATATATTCTTTGGACAAATATGGTGAGTTCACTGAGAGAAAATGTTGTTCTATAATCAACTTTGTAAACAATCCTCTTAAAATATGTGAATTTGAACTTTTTAAATATATCAAAATAGAAATATCTCTCTCTATGTTGAAATTTGAATAATTGTATATTACATGAATAAATAAATAAATAAATTAATTAAATTAAATAACTAGTATAGTAATAAGTAATAATGACCGATATTATATTATCGAATGATTCCCAATCCCAAATCCCTTCCTCCAATCCCCCCACTCACCCTGCACAGCATGAACTCGGTCATCACCCAGTCGGCGTAGTGACTGTCGTTGAGGATCTGCACCTTGATGTCGCCGTAGAAGACGGGGACGGTGTCGTTGGGCCAGTACTGGTCGCACTTCTCCCGCCCCTTCTCGAAGCACCGGGTGAGCATGACGATGGCCCGCGAGTTGCTCTCCCAGCACATGCGCCAGAAGTCGTCGCGGGTGGAGTGAAGCGGCCCTTGGGTGACGATGAACTCCCGCGGCGAGTTGTGGCCGGGCACGTAATTAGCGTTGATGTAGTCGCTGCCCTCGTCATCGTCCACCGGCTGGAGCTTGAAGCGGGAGTGGTCGTAGGGCAGGATGTTGGTGAAGCGGTTCTTCGGCCGGTTGCAGGGCAAATCCGCGAAGGTGCAGGGCTGGTCCCGGCCCACATGCTTCAGCTCCTCGAACTCCTCGCTGAACCGGAAGTCCGAGTCGGCGGACATCAATCGGTAGTGTTCCGCGAAGTTCTTGATCAGAATGGGTCGATTCTGCTCGATCACGCTGTCCGGCAGGGACATGTTGTCATTCGCCCGCGAGTCCTTCGTGGTCTTCCGGCAGTTGTTCCGGCGCCGCTTGTAGAAGAGCAGCGTCACCAGCAGCACCAGGATAATGGTCAGCGGCACGGTTATCGCCACAATCAGCGAGGTGTTGTCTTGATCTAGGGAATCGTTGTAATATATTGTGGATTAGTAAGGTGATTTTTTATATTTTTGGTGGATCGTAATAAATAAAATTATCAATGTAATTAAATTAAATTAGGCAAATAGTAATGTAATTATTTTTGTTCCTACTTTTTCGATCTGATTTTTATTTTTTCTGGATTTTTTTGATTAGTTATTTATTTATTACAAATAAATTAAATTGGTTTATATTTGAAGACTTTTGAGATTTTTTAATAATGTAAATTCGGCTAGTTAAGTAAATCTAAACACAACATCTTTTTTAATTTATATTAATTAGTATTTTCATATTGAATAAATTAAGATATTCTTAATTTTTCGTTTTTTAGCCTGGTAAATCTTTTAATTTCACAAAAACATTATTTTTTTGTTTTATATTTAAAATCAATAGAAGACTAATTGCTTTTAATTTTGAAACCTTTATATTTTTGAATATTTATGGGAGTAGAAAATTCTTCAGACTTTCAATTTAAAAGTCCCTAATAATAGTCTTTTTTGTAGGAAAATAACTAATATTTAAGCTATTAGTATTAGTAATATTCATAAATATTGATATTAATATTAATAAGTTGTTAAATACTACTATTTGTTGAGCTACTTTACTTTAAATGTTTTCCTGAATATCCTAAATATAATTTAAGGAGCTTCGATTTTAAAACACTTTTTCGTGGACTCTAATTTGAAAGCAAATTATATTTATAAATAAAAACTTAATAAATAAAAAAACAAATAATACAGAATCAACAAAGGACTGCCCCATAGCTTACCCGGTGAACTCAAGAGTTCTATATAGATATATATTTATATAGGCAAGACATAGGTAAAGATAAAGATTTTCAGTTAGTCACAAACGAAATTGATAGTTCCTCCCACATTAATATTATAGTTATAGTCAAGTGGAGGCCAAGAACTCACCCGTTTGGATGGGGAAACTGTAGGCGGTGTCCGTGAACTTGTCCGGACCGGTGAAGGCGCGCACCTTGACCCGGTAGGTGGTGCCGGACTTCAATGGCCCGTTGCAGTAGCCGATCTTGTGGTTGTCGCAGTTCTCCGTGCCAATGGTGAAGTCCTCCACGGACTGGTTGTCGAAGGGATAGTACGGATCGATGGCCTGGTAGGGCAGCCAGACACTGTACGACTGGACATCGTGCCAGCTGGGCATCTCCAGGCCGGAGGCATTCTTGGCATCGTCCTCCGCCACGATGATGGTGTACATCCGCACCTGGCCGTTCTGGTCGGAGAAGTAGTTCTTCCGGAAGCGGATCTGAATGGTGGAGGAGCTGCGGTACACCTCCGTGGGCACCACCTGGGTGGCAGGGCGTGGCGGGGCCAGGATCGGCATCGTCTGCCTGTACTCCCGCTCCGGACCAAAGCCAATGGCAGTCTTCGCCTGGATCTTAAAGACGTACGTCTCGCCCGGCTTCAGGTTCTTGATCACCCCGAAGGACTCCTCCGAGTCGAAGTCCTGCATGCCCGCGTCCGTCAGGTTGTTGATGTTCGTGTAGGCAATCGAGAACTGACGGATCACCCCGTTGGCCTCACTGGAGGGCAGCGACCACTCGAAGTGGATCTCGCTGGGCTGCACGTCCATCGGATGGAAGCGCTCCACCCGCCCCGGCACCGCCTCGTTGGTGGTGAAGCTGGCGGACAAGGGCGAGCTGCTCCGCAGCACCGAGGACTCCGTCCCGGAGCGCACCACCACCGTGAATGTGTAGTTCCGGTGCGGACGCAGATCGCTGATGGTTATCTCGTTCCTGGTGGTCATGTTCGTGGCCAGCAGATTGTCGGCCGTGAGGTAGGCTATGTCGAAGTCATTGTACTCGCCCTTGGGCAGATCCCAGCGCAGGGAGATCTCCGTGTCCGTGATGTTGGTGGCATGCAGCTGGGTGATGGGCTCCGGATAGAGGCGGTCCTGCCTCTGAATGGGCAAACTGGCCACGCCCCCGGACACCGTCCACACGGTGATGTTGTACAGCCTGCCCGGCACCAGGCCGGTGAAGGTCACCTTCCGGTCCGTGTCATTGGCCAGTTTCTCCTTGTCCCGGATCTCGGCATCGCCCAGCGAGAAGCGGTAGATGTCGAACTTCGAGGAGGACTGCGGCGTGGGCGTGTAGCTCAGGGTGATCGTGTCCCGTTCGTCCTCCTTCTCCCCGTTGGCCACCACCACGTCGGACTGGATCAGCGGCATGGTGCGCGGGTACAGGCTGGTGATCCCGGACAGGATGCCGTACGACGTCGTCTGAATGTCGAACTTGTACTGCACCCCGGGCATCAGTTCCCCAATGAGCACTCGCACCGTGGACAGATCGTCGGCTGAGGGAGGAGATCGGATTATTACAGAGATCAGCTTGGGAATGGATTTAAGTATCCGAGATTGCTATGATAACTCACCGGATTTATTCTCGGAGACATTCTTGGTCTGCACCCGGCCGGGATTGTCGCTGGGCCACCACTTGAGGATGTAGGACTCCACGCGGCCCTCCGGCTTCGGCCACTCCAGGGTGATATTGCGCGAGTCCACCAGCTTGATGATGTTGGACACCGGGTTGGGGGGCACCGTCGTGTTGACCTCCTGGGGCACCGGGCTCTCCACACTGAAGCTCACCGTATTCACCTGGATGGTGTACTTCTCGCCCTTGGTCATGTCGGTGATGTCCGCCTCCGTGGACCGGACGCTGGGCAGGCGCACCCACTGCTGTTCGCTGTCGGTGCGGTAGCGTATGGAGTACTCCGTGAACTCGCCACTCTCCGGCGGCGACCAGTGCACCAGGACGGAGTTGCTCCGCACCGTCTCGATGGTCATGTTGCGGGGCGGATTGGGATCTGCAAGGGTGGGATTTAGTTAGAGAAAGGGGGAATCCATATTCTGCATCCTCTCTAGACACTTACACACTGCCTGGAAGTAGGCGTGCGGCTCGCTCCGGAGATCGTGGCTGACGGCAAAGACCTTCAGCTCGTAGCCGGCACCCGGCTGGAGGCTCTTGATCACCAGACGCGACTCCTTGGTGATCAGGGTGCGCACCTCGCTGGTCCCGTTGCGCGAGTAGAGCACCTCGTACTGCTCCTGCTTGGAGTTCACGTCGCTCTTCCAGCTGATGTTCAGACCCATGCGAATGCTCTTCAGATCCTCGATGATCGGCGACGAGGGGCGGGTGACCACGAAGATGCTGGTCTCGTTGGACTCCATCTTCTTGGAGACGGCCTGCACGGACAGCGAGTAGTTCCTGCCCGGCAGCAGGCTCTCCAGGGTGAAGCGGGTGCGGTCGGTGGTCAGGGTGCTGGTGTCCCCATTGAAGGTCTCCAGTTCGTGGTATCTGGCGGGGAATGGCGGATAGTTAATTATGGACATTTGATTCTATATTCTACTTGTATATATAAGAGCTCCACTCACACAATGCGGTACTCGTCCTGGGTGCTGGCCGGATCCGCCTCCCAGGTGATCACCATCGTGTTGGTCTTGTCGTCGTTGATGCTCCGCAGATTGCGGACGGGCAGGGGGCGCAGCGTCACATCCCCGGTGGCCGGCCACGAGGTGACCTTCCCCGACACCGTCTTCACAATCACATTGAACGTCTTGCCCGGCTCGGCGATGTCGCGGAAATCGAAGAAGGCCACCGGCTCGTTGCTCCGTGGCACTGTCGACTGGCGTCGCGTGGTGGCCACCGACACCTGGTACTTGTCGAACTCGGAGACACCCTTGGGCGCCTCCCAAAGCACCCGGAACGAGTTCGAGCTAATGAAGTCCCGGTCGAAGGTCACGTTCAGTGGCCGCAACGGCACCGTCCGATACTGGGCGGTGGTGGGCAGCGAGATCTCATCCTCGGACATCGTCTGCACGGATATATTGTATGCCCGCCCCGGCACCAGACCCTTGAAGGCAGCCTGCGCCGGTCCTGGGGGTTCGCCCTCCTTCTCCACATACAGCACACTGTCGTTGGCATCCGGCGGCTCGATGGAGACCTTGTAGTGCGTGTAAATGCCCGCGGGATAGGGCGGCTGCCAGAGCACCAGCAGGGTCGTCTCATTCCGGAACCAGACGATGAATTTCCCCGGAGTGTTGGGCTCTGCGGAGTGCGAATTGCGGATTGCGAATGCGGATTGCGAATTTGGCGCACAAACGGAAAAGTGGCTTTGCGTTAGTTTTGTGGTCACACCCGGAATTCAAGGGGTCGAGGTTGGGGTGAGGGTTGGGGCAGGGGCAGGGACAGGGGCAGGGGCAGGAGCAGGGGCAGGGGTTCAGCCTCCAGTTTGGAGTATGCAGTTTATGGCTGGGGTTATGGTGCGGGTCTGGGTTAGTGCTGGAATTCGGCATGTTAGAGTGCGCTGGTTTGGATTGGATTTGGGCTGCAGACAGCCCCAGTACAGTGGGACAGGCAGGTACAGTGGGGCTCAAAATAGTTTGAATCACATTAAATAAATAAATATCACCAGCAAGCATTTAAAATTTAAGTACCAGTTAGTCTACGCAAAAATACTTATTATAATTATAATGTATATGCATAATGCAATAATAATGTAAATGCATAATTTACTAAAAAAACGAAATACAAAATATAGTTTAGTTATATAGAAATATCTTGCTAAATTTTGAATTATTAAATTAGAAGAAGGGATATATTATATTATATTACAAAAAAAATGTATGCTTGTATTTAATAAACGCAAAAGTGTGATACTAGAAAAATAAATATTATTATAAGAATTAATAAATAAATAAATAATAACAGAAAATAGCTTAAATGATTCTGTGATTAAAATATTAGTAAAATAATTTAATATTATAGTTCAATGTTAGCTACCAGCATACCAGTTACTTTATTACTCTACACTAATTATTGTGCGTTCGTCATACCAAGTGACCACTGTGTTTTGCTGTGGCTGGACATGCACTTTGCGTTTGTTGTTTGGTTTTGTTTTGTTGTTTTGTTTGGTTTTGTTTTTGTTTTAGAGGTTGGGAAAGAAATGCCGAGGGAAAAGCCCCATTTGTGGGGAAAGGAGAAAGTGCACTGCGGTTGGCAATTGTCGGATCAAAAATGAATTTTGGAATGCTCATGGGTTTGCGTTTAGAATGCGCACAGAGGGAAAAATAATAAGGTCTAAAATAAAATATGAATAATAATATTTACCATATAAGCACTAGCTAAGAATGCATTTGAAATATAAATTAAATAAAATGTTCTACAAAATGCCAAGAAAATTATAAAAAAGTTTGTGTCATGGATTTTGAATCCATTTCTTTCTGTGCACAAAACACTCGAAGATATTGTTAGGCTGCTCACTACGGGGTTAGGGTATTTTTTTTGTTTTTTTTATTTCTTTTTTTTTTTAGCAATCAAAACCAGCTTAAATATTACCTCTTAGAATCTTAATGTCCAGCAATTCTTTATGCCGCGTCCTTCGACCTTTTCGTGTAGTGTTATTAATTAAATTTCAAACGAATTTTTTTGTTGTTGTGTTGTTTTTTTTTAGTGACAATGAAAGCGGGAGACAAAGAAGTTAATCAGGTTTTAGTTTCAGTTGACCATCACCGAGTAAGAACAATAGAACACAATGTGGGATTTGCTTGGGATTGGGGCTGAGGGACTGAGGCTACCGAACTCACTTGTGGTGAAGTTCCGACTGGTGTAGGCCACCGACTCCTTGCCATCGTAGATGGTGTACGCCTGCACCTGGTAGGTGGCTCCGGGGGTCAGCTCCTTCACGCTGTGCTGCAGCTGGTTGTCGTTCACCTGGAAGGTGCGGTTGTAGCTGCTCGACGCCTCCGACAGGCCCAGCACCTTGATCTTGAAGGCCGTGTAGCTGCCCTGGGTGGGCGGCGACCACAGGATGATCGCGTTCTTACCGCTCCGCACCTGCACCGACAGATTCGACGGCGGATCGGGGGCTGCAAAATAAAAATAAAAATAAATATAAAAATATATTGAAAGCTGAAGTTTTTGGTTTTCAAAAAATTAACAAACATTATTGTTTATATAAATATATTAAAAAACTAAAAGTACTTAATTTGTCATTCTTTAACGCACATTATTGCATTATCCCATTTTTATGTTTTTACCTATTTGTTGTGTTTTAAAATCATTAATAACACTATCATTCAAAAATAATTGATTACCTTTATGATTTTCAAAACATGATTTTATGATTTATGATCTCATAATTAAAAAAAAAAAGAACAAATAATTTTTTCGCATTTTAAGCAATAATTTTAATTTGTTATTCTCACTCTAAAGAGTACAAAAGTGTTTTTTTTCTTTTTACATTTTCATTTAACATAGAACCGTTAATAAATAAATAATTCATTTAATGCATTACGTACAATATTCCTTCTAATCTTCTTCTAATATGTAATAAATTAATTAATTATTCCATTATGTATAATAATTTATATATGAATTTATTGGCATCCTTTCTAGGCCATCAATCATACGCAGCGTTGTCTTTGGTTTTTATATCTATTAATTCCTATAATGTTGGACATATTTAAAGTAGCTACAATCGGGTTATTTTTTTTTACATTTATCAACAGCATAGAACAAGTTTTTTTATTAAAAACCACATGTCGTATGAGTAATGTTTTCTTGGTAGGCAATAAATTTCATATATAATTATCTTAAGGGGTTTCCAAGATTACTCTATAAACAAAATCAGGTTTTTACGTTATTTTAGTATATTTTAAACAGTAAATTGTAAAGGGAATTTAGTTTTTGGTTTAGTTCAAACCAACTATTTCCCAAAAAAACACAACCTAAAACAAAGTTTTTAAAAATAACAATTGTATGACAAAATAAATAAAAAGATTACTTTGCATTGGCCGGGAATCTAGCCAGATTATTTTTTTTAAATAACTAAATTAAATAAGTGAAATTTAGGGATACAAAAATTAAAAAAAAATTACTTTTGCATCGGCCGGGAATCGAACCCGGGCCGCCCGCGTGGCAGGCGAGCATTCTACCACTGAACCACCGATGCTTCCTGCCCCGAGGCTATCTTATATAGCTGATAATGGTCATGATTACGATCCGCTAGACACACTCCTATATCTAGTGCCTTCTCCCTCGCACCCCGATCGAGGTAAAAGTGGTTTCTGCAACTGGTTTTTTGGTATTGCTTTTATTTGTGTTTCTGATTTTGTTTTGCGTTTGTTTTTATTTCTTTTCTTTTTTATTTGTTTTTTGTTGTTTTTGTTTTTGCTTTTATTGTGGTGTCGATAACTTGAAATTGTTGTTCACTTTCTTCAACTCAAAGCAGCTTTGTTTTTAATACAGATAAAGATAGAGCCAAAGCAGAAATAGCCAAAAACATAGTGTTTTTGCGGAATTTCTTGAAAATGCGTTGCCCATAATTACTTAACGGCTTTTTGCTTATGGCCGCAAAACAGTAAAATCAACAGAAATGGCTCACGCTTTTCCATTTCCCATTTCCCCATGTACCCCATCCCCATTCCCACCCCCATCTCCGCCCGTTTTTAGTATCTGTGTTTTCTGTGTCGTTGTTGTTGTGTGCGTGTCGGCCACTTCCAATTCAGGCTAAAACGAGTCCCTTGGGTAATTTATAGGCCCAGGCGCCCCACTTCTTGTCGTGGTGTCCGGTCCGGTTCGGTTCTTCCCCCAAATTAATACCTATTTTCCCCGCCGCTTTTCATCACTATCTCCAGCTGGACATTCGCAGGTGTTGGATGGATTTTCACCCTCAGATACTGCCAAAAAAAATATAAGCTAACTTTGAAAATTATTTGTATTTAGATAATTTTCTAGCGAAAAAAATATTTATGATTTAATAGCAAGCTTTAAATCTTTACCATTTCAACCAAATAGTTACAAACTTAAAAATACAAAACAAATAGAGTTCAAAAATGAAAAAAAAAACTATGCTCCAAAAATTTAAAGCAATGGAAAATTTAATAAAAATTGAATAAGTATTTAATAATTTGATTTATTTCGAATAATATATTAAAACAATACAATTAATATTATTATCGTAAATGCATGGTGACATATTTATTTATGTTTTTTGCATTGCATTTTATAGTAATTTAATTTAAAAATCACCAGAAACATTTTAAACATAAACAATTCCAACCAAAAAATTGACTGGTTAACATTTGTACTATTCCATTTTTCGGCAAGTGCAAACAATCCGAAGGACACTCTTCCGAATCCCTAAACATTCCTCCCTGCAGGACTCCACCTCCTCCTCCTCCTCCTCCCTTTTCCCAATCGAACCCTATTGAATCTCTCCTCTTCCGGTCCCAGAAACACTTGTTTCGCTTCTGGCTCGTTGTCTGTCTGATTGATTTCGTTACTTAGTGGGATTTGCTCATTAGGTGGCTAACAAACAACACACACAGATACACACACACACACATTAGATGAGGGGGAGGAAAGGTAGAAGGAGTAGTATCGAACTACAATTGGCAATTTGTGGCACATGCAACTTGTATTTGGTTTCCGAGACACAAACAGAAAAAGGCAATTAGATGGAAGCCATTCCAAGGACAAGGCCAACTTTTCAAGTATCAAATGGTAATCGCTAAGTTCTAAGTAGCTATTAAAAAACGGGGGGGTTGGTCCATCGACCTTTGTTAATGTTAATCCTCAACTCCTTATATATTAAAAAAGAATTCATTGAGAGTATGCTCAACCAATCTTCCTTCTTCAATAAAATATAAAAACATTCTTTTTGGTTTTTGTATTATTTAACAACCATTTCTCAGAATGCATTACATATTCTTTGGGAGTATGTATATATTTAATTTATATTATATATTATTTATTTCTATTATTTTTTAATATTATTTAATTATTATCAACCACTCACCCGTCGTTATCGTCACCGTCCAGGTGAGCCAATCGTGGTGTGTGAAATTCGTGTAGTAGAGCCAGAAATTGTATTTGGTGCCGGGCAGGGCCCTCGAAAATTGTATCTCATCTCCAATATCCCGGGAGGCAATTGTCGTATTGGGCTCCGGATAGCCAAAGGGTGGACTATAGTCCAGTCGGTAGGAGGCGCCATCATCGAGGCCGGGATTGTTGGGTATGCTTATGGCTAAGTCCGCACATCGGACATCCTGCAAAAGATAGATCAAAAGAAATATTTCAAGTTAATTAATGGTCAATAATTAATTAGTTAGGGAAAATAATATAAAATTCTCACTTCCTATTGAGAATATTTTGTTTAATTATATTAATAATATTTATATAAGTTCATTAATGCTTTTGCCATTAATAGATCGTAACTTAACCCTTCCCATTTACTGTTTATTGTTTATTGTTTGTATTAGAGGTTTTATTACCCCCGTTTAGAGGCTTCTCTGGCCAAGAGGCTGGACAATTCTTTGCCGCTTTCTTTGTTGCCATTAAAGTTTGTTCTCCGTCATTTTCAGTTATGTTCGTTGGCAGCACAAAAAGTGCAATGACATTAAGCCAACAATAACTCCCAACAACAACAATGAGCCAAACAAAAAGTAACGGGAGTGACAATTAAATGGCACACGGCCTGCCCAATGACGTCCGTGGATGCTGATGATGATGATGATGATGATGGGGATGACGAGGATGACGGCGATGATGCAGATAGAGGTGGGGGGGAGGGGGGATCCACAGATGCAGATAGAGATGCAGATACAGATACAGATGCATGAGCGGGTGCTGACGGTAACGATGTTTGTTGTCCTTGTTGCCGAGTTCTTTTTTATGCACCGCGAGAAAAGAACTAATACAACCGGATTTTGGTTTAAAGTTTTGAAAACTCGAAATGCCATTTTAACTGAACTGAATTAAGTTTAATATTTGTTTACACAGAGTTAAGTTAATTTTCATAAATTAAAAGACATCCTTAAAATAAAATAAAATCAGGGATGTGGACATATTTATTTTAATCACAATCAGTAAGATATATTTTTTTAATTTCAATATTAGTCTTACGAAAATTCGTCAAAAATCAAAACAAATAAATATATATAGTTTAATAGGTGACAACAATTTAAATATTATTTATTTTAAAGAGTTTTAAATTGAGAACCGTAACTAGAAATTGTTGTTTTAAGGTACACTTTTCTCTCCGTGCAGTTGTTGCTGCACTCCTGCTGGTGTATGCTGGTGCCAGACGCCAAATATTAACACCGCAAACAATGAGCTCAGCCCCTGCCCCTTCGCAGGACTCGCCCCGCGCAGGACTCCCCTCCCTCCCTCTTTAGCAACTGCCGCGAAAATGATGCAAAAAAATGCAAAAAAAACGAGTAGAACAAAAAAAAAATAGCAGGGGAATAATGGATTTGGCTAGCGAAGGGACACAGATGCTCTTACACATCCCGACGGTTGGCGGCAGACGGAATAGAGGAGAGGGCAGGGGAGAGGGGAGGGGAGAGGATAGGCTAGGACATTAAAGGATTAAAATGACGGAAATGCAGTCGCCGTCACTGGAGACCTGGCTTAAATCTAGACTTAATACCGGGATTGCTTGCATTTAAACAGCAGACACTTAAAAGCCAACGAAATCAAGTCGAAATTTATGATGCGAATTCATAATAATAAAATAAACGGATGATTTAAATAAATAAATTAAGTGGGGGGGAATTATTCATTATGTCGAAAGGGATTAAGGGAGGAATTTTTGCTTTTTTGGCTTTATTTGTGAAAGCAAAAAGTTCTCTTTTTCCTCATGGACAGTTCTTTTTATTTACCTAAACTTTTGGCAGATTAATTAAGCATAATTGAATTATTTATAGCTTAGCTTTTATTGGATTTTCCTATTCAATAAACTATTACTACTTCAACCCTAAAATCCATCTTTATTTTGCCGTTTCTGTTAGTTTATGGCCAAACGTTTTAGCGTTTTTAACGCTCAATTAGAGAAATGGAAAATGCCAATCATCGACGGTAACCATTGGATTGTGCTCCATTTAGACCCAGAACTATCAATTTCTTAGAGCCAAGTTGTGTAATTTCATTTGGCAGCAATTCAATTCCATCAAATTACAGACTTGGCCAGGCCAAAAAATAAAAAAAAAACATTGCCAAGTTGGGCATCAAACCGAAAGCGATTTAACGGACACCAGGACACTCACTCACACACACACACACATTTAAACAGATCCTGTCAAAATGGCGTTCCACAAAATGGCGTCGGCAAGCGGCTAAAAAAAATAAAGTTGCCAAAGGCAACTTGTTGGCTTGATTGATGCTTTTTGGCCAGCAAATAAAAGGCATCCATTATGCTGGGTTTATGCGTCAGCACTTTACATGAAGTACCCCAAAACCAACTGCAGTTTGAGATGAGTTTTTCTTCGGATTTAACTTGATGAGAACTCAATCTTTTGTATCTTTATTATGTATTAAAATATATTAAAATTACAATCGCTCAAGTGTGAAAAGTATAAAAACTAAACAAGGCATTGTTTATTTATAATTCTTTTCTTACAATACATTTTCCCACAATAAATTTGAATTAATTATCCATTAGATTCCCACACTATTCGAGTATTTTGAAGGACCCAGAAACTTCAAAGATACGTGCGGAAAAATCGGATGCTTATGCAAACTTAACTCAATTGCAATTGCTGGACATTTGGATGGCACTTCATTCCCATTCAGCAAATGGCATTGTCAACCTGTTTGATTTGACAGGTTTTTCTGTATTTTCAGAGCACTTAGTCGATCTGTATCTGTCCACCTGTCCACCGGTCCACCTTTCCACCTGTTCGCCCTCTTTCCAGTCGCCTGGCCCAGTCGTGCATGTGGAATGGAGTTTGCCAATTACTGTCGTCACTTACTCACTCAATCGATCAATGTGGCTCACACAATCAATTATTTATTATTTATACACTCGGCTCGCTTGTGGATCAATTGCAATATTTTCACAACACGTTTTTCGCCAGAAAAACTCCAGCAAACCAAACCAAAACCAAACCAAAACCAAACCAAAACCAAAAACCGAAACTAAAAAAATTCAATTGCAATTTGCGTTGCGCTTTCGCTTTATTTACAGTTCGGCGAGGAGAAGAAAACACGGGAAGAAAAAAAAAGCGAAATCAAAATGAAATGTTGGCCAGCGGCTCCAAAAACGGCCAAGAGAAGCCCCCTCTACCAAATTGTAACTCGCTTGCATAATTGAATATTTATTTGTTGTTTTCAGTTTTGGAGTTTTTAAGTTTTACTATTGTTTTCCTTTCCTTGGTTTCGCTTTTCGAGCCGCGTTTCTTTTCATTTCTTTTTGGCCATTACATGATGCCCGACTGCTGGCCTATTAGCCATATGATGGTGATGGTGGAAACCGTGTTGCCATTTTTCTAAAGCGAACTAAAACTGTACGAGTATATGCAACGATATACAAAAAAAAAAAACGAAGGTAATTGGTCAACAGTGAATTGGCAATTGGAGGTGCTAATTTTCACAGGAGCATTTAGTACTACCTTTACAGTTTGTTTGTGAAGTTTTGCCTGTAATGCAGTTTATTGGTAATAAATTGAGCTATCTGTGTTTGAAACACATTAGCTTTAGCTTTAGCTTTAGCGGGGAAACATCTGACTCTGAGGCATCAGCTCTGACACGTTAATGGTTAATGATTTGATGGTAATGATGATGGCCATAAGATTCGCTGGCGGCTATTAACGCATAGTGTGTCAGTCCAGTGGTCCATATTATGCAATTAAATATTCGCAGCGCATACTTCATTAAAGAAGCCAACGCGCAGATACAGATACAGCAGATACAGCGGCTACGGATACGGGTACATCTTTCCCCCTTTTCCGCTCTCTCGTTTCATTTAAATGCTCAATTTGCAACTTTTATTTGTTATTTGTTATTTGCTTTGCAATTGCTCGGGCACAAACCATTTGAGTTCATTTAGCCACACCCCTTGTCACAATTGCCGCCTCCGGCACTCCCCTCGCTTGTGACTCACTTTAAGTCAAAGTCAGAGCCAAGTTAAGTGCAAAAAAATACATATACATATATAAAAATAAATGAAATGAAACGAAATTAATGCCAATTAACAATGAGCAGAAAGCCTTCGATTTGTTGTTTGTTATGAAAACCCTAGGCCAGAGAAGGTCGTCTGCGTGGCTTAGAGCGGTTTTATGGCCAAGGCTTTAAAAAAATCCGAGATTACCAAGGAATTTGTGTTAGAAAAAACACACAGCTCGTATATATCATGCACAATTTAAAAATCTGCTTTTGGTAGCACTTTAAAAATTATCTATACTTCTTCGTGTAACTCACATTTTCCGCATTTTCTCGGCTGTCAGAAAAACGTATTCCACCATTTATGCAATATTTATTTGACAAGTGATTTTTTGTGCGTGCCTTTTTGGCCATGAGCCAGTGAAGAAACATGAACTTCAACTTTTGCTGTTGCTGTTGCTGTCGCTGTTGCTGTTGCTGTCGCAGCTGCTGCTGATGCAGACCGGCCAAGGCAAACAAAGGCCAAAAACAAAGGCAAACAATCAAACAGACAAACAAATGCAAAGCAAACATTGGCCAGAGCAAACAGCAGAGAAGAGCGAAGGCTGCTGCTGCTGCTGTCCAACAACAACATCGCTCAGCGGGTTTCATTTGAATAATTAAACACAGTAGCCGGGGCAAAACAGTTTGGCTAACAGAGGTACAAGATTTTCCCCCGGTACGTCCATAGCCGCCTCTGCGTATACGTAATCTTTCCATAACGAAGATTATTTTCTTTTTTTTGCCATCAATCTATTATTTTCCGGGGTAAGCTTGGTATTAGGATAAAAATCAAATAATGTATCTTTTTTTTCCAGAGGTTTCATTAGCATTTTTTAGAAATTTAAGCCACATTACTTTATCATTATTTCCCACATTTATTTTATTTACAAGTTGAAACGATCCAGAAGAAGTACTTTTTAATTTTAAAGCCACAAACTCTCTCTCTTTACAATAAACATTATATATTTCCGCAGAGGCCCAGTTTCGTTATGATTTAGCAACATAATAACCGCATTCCATTCCCCATAAAAAAAAAACACATCTAAATTGTGACAGAACTAAAGTAGAATTTTCCCATAAAAAAAAAACCACAGACAAGATGAGGCAGAAGGTGAAACGAGGAAAGTCAGCCGAAGGTTCAACGTCATCTTAGGTGGGACACACAGTCCATGAATAAAAGAAATTCGCCCTTTTAGAAAGCCAAGACCAGCAGCAGCAGCAGCAGCAACAATGCAGAGAACAATGGGTTGGAAAATCATAGAAAATACGAGCAGAATAGCTGAATAAAAAAGCTGGCCGGGAATTTTCCACAGATAAGCAGGGGGGAGGGGGAAATATATATAACTGGCGCATTTTCCTAAGGGTTTATTATTTTAGGGATAAATGGACATAAATACCAACTGAATGCTCTTGGAACTAGCTTCTACCATTATCCTGGGTATTCTGTTAAGTTGGTTAAAATACTGTCTATTCTCTTTTAATTTGTTATTTTTAGGGAGTTGGATTTCTTATTATCCTCTTTCTGGGAATTAATAGTATACTTTGTGGGTGTCCTTAGAACAAAGAGTTGTTTATCTATAAGATGTACTTGAACTTAATTCCAAATTTTGGTTATTTTAACTAACTGAGGTAACTAAAACCCATTTAATACATAATAAACTAAACTATTTATACATACAACTCTTCTCATCATTAAATATCAAATAGTTTCCCTAAGAAACATATGCACGGCGAAACCCATTTTAAGCACTTATCAACAGGTAAGAGGGGCTCCAAGGTGGAAACCTCTATCTTGGCTGTCTGGCATTCTGAAAAACATGACCCCCTGCCCCCCCCTTCTCCCCTGCCCAGCACCTCCTCCTCCTCGACAGACCACTTGACTTGTCTATGGGCTGCATTGGTTGCTACCTGACCAAAACCCTGGGCAAAGACGAAAGCAAAAGCGCAATTAGCATAAAGTGCTCCACTCGAGCTTGTTTCGTGCCTCTGACAGTCAACTGACAGTTATGCATTGCAGTAGTTGGACACTGAGAAAAAAACAACTATGCATTCAAGTTGATTTCGAAATCGAAACTAAACTTTAATAAACACTAAAATGTAGTAAAAGGAATCATGGGGATTTAATTTGAATAGTTTTTATATTACACTTTGGATACTAAAAAATGGAATATTGATTATTTGATACAATTTAAATTATTACATTCTTAACTTAGAAAATTTGAATTTAAAACATGTTTTATTGTTGAGAAATTTAATTTCAACATTGGATTTTATACATTTTTAAAGAAATTGTATTCTTAATAATATTCGTGGGACTTTCAGAATATCCAACCTAGAACGACCTCCCGTTTCTCCCAGTGTATTTGTAGTTGGAACTAGCTCTTTACTTATTGCAGTTTCTGTAGTTGAAGTGTGAAAAGTTGGCGGTTGAATTGCAGGTTTCAACGAAAGGAGAACAG